>JBBPNN010001303.1:0-10463 GCA_038090935.1 Hortiboletus campestris
GTGACCTTGTAAAACAAGCTAACAGCATTGAATAGCAGCACAAACCAGTACATACATACATATCGTGGAACAGTGGTTAGTGTTGTGCACGGCCCGGCTTGGCCCAAAGCCGAGGGCTTTGGCCCGGCTTCGAGGGGCTTTGGCCTCAGAAAATCCAAGCCGGGCCCTACATCCAGGCTTCGGCTTGGCTTCGGCCTGGCTTGGCCTGAGCCAGGGCTTGCCCTGCCCCCATCCTCTCACCCTCGTCCTCTCCCTCATCCTCGCCCACCCTCCCTGCACTGAGTCGGCAGCAGCATGAACGACATCACAACGCACGCCATCGTGCGTGCGTTGTGATGTCATTCATCTTGTCATTGTCCTCGCCCTCGTCCTCACCCACCCTCCCTGCACTGAGTCGGCGGCAGCATGAACGACACCACAGCGTGCGCATGATCGCGTACGCCGTGATGTTGTTCGTTTCGTCGTCGCCCTCGCCCTCTTCGCCCACCCTCCCTTCTCTGAGTCGGCAACAGTACGACGCACATGATCGCGCGCGTCGTGTTGTCGTGTTGTCTCGGCTTCTCCCTCATCTTCTCTCCCCCTCGCTCTCATCCTCGCCCACTCACCCTGCCAGTGTCGTGCATGCTTGTGCACCAGTGGGGTGGATGAAGGTGTTCCAAGGTGGGCACGAGCGAGCGAGCACACGTGTGCACACAGATGCCTTGGTCTGTGTGCATGTGTGTGCTCGCGCACTCGCGCAGTATTGGGGTGGGAGGGTACGTGTGGAGTGCGGTGGCGCAGTGCTTGTGCGGCAGCGGGATGCATGAGACAGTATGCGAGACGTCAGGGTGAGCGACAGCAGGTGAGGCAGCGTGAGGAAGGCAGGACAAGGGGGACGAGCAAGCAAGCACACGCATGCACGCAGACACGACATCTGCGTGCGTGCGCATGTTCGATCGCTCGTATGACTTGGCAGTGGGCTGGGTGAGCAAGCAAGCGAGCACGCAGGCACGACGTCTGCATGCATGCGCATGTTCGCTAGCTCATATGACAGGGCGGTGGGTGAGGGTGGTGGCGCACCACTGAGATGGCAGCGAGTGGGGTGGGCGAGGGTGAGCAAGTGAGCGCACGCAGACATGATAGTCTGCGTGCTTGAGCGAGTGCGTGCTTCCACGCTCGTACAACGGCGTGGCAGGCGAAGGTGGGTGATGTGGCGGCGCGGCGCACAAATGGTGCGAAAAAAAGGCTGGACGGCGCAGCGGGGAGGGTGAGGGTGGCGTGCTGGGGTTGACGACTCAGAGACGGCGTGGCAGGCTGGGCGAACGCGGGTGAGCATGTGTGCTGGTATGACGGCGGGTGGGGTGGGTTAGCCCCACCATCATTTGTACATAGATATCAAAATCAAATAAACTTTGGCCTTCAACGAGTTAAATTGTTGGCCCGAGCCGTGGAGCCCCGGCCCAAGCCAGTGTGAATAGATCGCTTCAAGCCGGGCCATGCACAACACTAACAGTGGTAAATTGCGCGAGAGAAGACGAGGCTCTACATGCATAGTGGCGAATCCAACCGCCTCGGCATGCAGTGAGCTCCCCCGGGCGTCTTCTTCGGAATGCACGAATATGCGACAGTGTTCCAAAGCAAGCATAATATTTGGGACTGTCAGGGAGCCTCTGGTTTCACGAACGCAGTCTTCGAGTGGATTACATAAGGGGGGCTTTTCCGGTGCAGTCAGAATTGATTTATTCAGGTCTGCAACAGGTCTGGTACAGTACCTGTGCATCCGCTCATTGTCCCGTAGCATGCAGCCCTGCGCACCTTCGAAGATCCCGATAGTGTCAAGCGTTGAATCAATGAAAATCTCATACTCGCTCGGCCCCGCTGGAGCGATCCTAACCCAGGAGACAGAACACCTCATCTGAGACTTTCGTGAAAATGATCAAAGATTCAACATCGATACCGCCGATATGATTACCAGGTCTCGTGCAAAGTAGTACTGCGTCAGACATCATCGCACGTCGTCACCTGATCCCTCGTTGTGCTCCTTTAGAAACCCTTCGACTTTTTGTCTTCTTCGAATGCGAGCTTGACCTACGATCACATGAACAATGAACGAGTTGGCTTGATCGTGCACACGAAACTGCGGCCTACCTGGGCAAAGAACTCCTCGTCCGTAATAACCCTCATGCCCACATGCGCAAGCGCCTTGGACGCTGTATAACATGCCTCATGGGCAGTGTCGGTGGCAGCTGCTGCTGCAAACCCTCTCGTATGGTTTCCCCCTCCGGGTACAGTGGGGATGGCTACAATTTTAACAAACGCTTGTCAGGGACATCTCGTGAGGACGACAAGAGACCAAATACATACAAAATCCAGGGTGGAGTGCAGGCATTACTGACACCGCATCAGTAAACAGCACATGGAAGACAAAAATGCATGCATACAGTGACTGATGTTTCCCTGTGAGGGTGGTCAAGGTAAGTTTATTACCATGTTGACATGTGACCTTTGTACGACTTACGAAACGTGTGGATGCACTTGAAAAACCCCACTCGTAGTCAATATCCCCGTACCGCTTCCGGACGACATCTGCAAGCTCTCCGCCTGATACCATCATGTTCGTAAGACACAGGGTTGAAACTGTCTACTAACTTACCGAGTGCCTTGTTCTGTGTGAGTTCGTTTGTATTAGAATCACTGCTGAATGCGACGGTGGTGCCAGTGGCAGTAGCGGCAGCTCTTGGAAAATACACAGCACGGCAGGAGACGTGAACGGGATTGGTATGTACTGGAAGCACGCTTTGACTCGGGCTGCGGTGTCATGCAGTTCCTTGGTTAGGGGGGCACGTACGAACCATCTTTGATGGTGTTTATCCATAATTCCCATAGGACGTATACAAGTGACAAGGACAAGAACTTACTGTACAATGCAATTGTTGGGGATTGCTTAATATGCCGTTGAGGTGACCCATGGAAAGCTAGGAAAAGGTAATGCGGACCGTTTGGAGCCCAATCTTTGCCTTTAAAGACTCCGTGTGCACGATGGGTAGGTTTGATTTGCTGGCGTAAAAGCCCAATGTTCGTGTACACGAGCACGGCGGCATCTAGTGCATTCTTACCTTCCCACATGTGCGCTGAATACGAATACCAGGTGCGTCGTCAATGGACTAGGAATGCTTCGTCATTTTTCCCGTATAATCCACTTTCTATGCAATCACAGCCAGAGAGCCACTGAGACTAATAGAATAAGGAGGGCCCGGCGCCGGATGACACCTAGTACATCACCAAGAGATCAGTGGATAGGAAGGACATGGTTTCGAACACGACGACATCATACATGAGACAAACAGACATTTCCTCATAGGCACCTTTCTCCCACAATTGAACCTTGTCAGACCCGGGACCGCTACCCTCAGCTACAGCCATTTGAGCAATATCGGTACATGAAACCGAATAGAGAGCTTACCGGGGGTCCCGAGCAAGATCACCTTGCCATCAATGTTCAATTGTTGCATGGTGGCCTTGGCAGCACAAGCGACTGCCACTCCCGCGATGATTGCGGCCGCATCCGTGACTGATCCCGGGGAGTGCGTCCATCTCGGAGTTGCACGCGGCCCCCTTGGCCGGGTGTATAGGTGGCTACCTAGGCGGTTTCGAGCAGGTAGTGTTTTTGAGCGTCCCATCCCTACGCTTCCAAGAGCTCTGTGTACACGTCATGGGCATAACTAGTAAGGGGATGGGTTCAGCATCGCGTCACCGTGTGCCAGGGAGATGACATCCCACCGTTCTAGGAACCCCAACTCGGGGGTGAGCTAGTAATGGAGCAGCGCAGGAGACGATCGATCAGTGCAATGCGAGACAGTTCCACATGTCGGGTCGTGAAGCCCTTACCGTGTATTTTGTCGCTCAACTCTCTCAACGGAGGGCGGAGCGAATCGATCGTTTGCTCGACCACTGCAAGGATGTCTGGTCTGTATACGTCACTTGGTAGGAGCGTTGGCTTAGTCGGATCCGTGTCGGGTCATACAACATCAATGGTCATTGTTTGTGAAACCGTTCAATGGTGATCTGCTTGATGGTAAGTTTGAATAAGCTGGGTCTAGTCCAAACCTCGAAGTACGTACAACTTTGTGTCACGCCACGTCACGGCATGCTGCAAATGGTCTACGACTTGACTCACTTCAGTGCGCCACGAACTGCGAGAGATGCTTCCACTAGAAACGGATGAGATAGGATTATCGTTGGAGGGGGCTAAAGTCGGTCCACTGGTTGCAACACAACTTTTACGGAATGAGGATAACAGATAGGGTCTGTGATCTGTTCTGCGGTAAGTGGCAATTGTTGAGAGGTGGAGCTGATCCTTATCAGTTATCGCCCACCGTAGGTAAGTTTTCCATATGTTACAACTATCGCATTTATTCTTTTTTTGACACAGCTTGCCAAGGTGCTATGTGTGGTGTCAACTTTCCCGATCATGCCCGAGGTGCTGGGCAAAACACTTCACCGCGATCGCGGGGTCGCCCGCACAATCTACTACAGCATCAACGCTATTTGATCCTTTGATCCCGTATATAAGTATTTCTTCCGCCCAGACGTCCCTCTCATCTCTTCGACACCATGGGCAAACAAGTTTCTGCTCCCCCGCAAACAAGCCCCTTCCCCTTCCCTACCCTCATCCCACCCTTCCAGGGACGTCGCGCTTCGCTTCTAATCCACGTCGTCGTCGTCGGTTGTGGTCTCAGTGGCCTCTCTGCTGCCTGCTGTCTCGCAAAGGCAGGCCACTCCGTCACCATCCTCGAGAGCGCCTCCGTCATCGGCGAGATTGGTGCTGGCATCCAAATTAGCCCAAACGTCACCCGTCTCTTAATCCGATGGGGTCTCGGAGAAAAACTGAAACAGGTTGCCGTCAAACCCATAGCGCTCACCTTCAGACGATGTACCTTTTCACCCTGATGCTGCTTCCCTAGCCCTCTCACTGACGTTGCATCTCTTTAGGGTCCACCGGAGAAACTATCTCCTGGACAAAGTTTGGCGAGTCGATGGATGAAGAATATGGCGCACCTTATTATCACATTCACGTTGAGTTTCCCGTTCGTCGCCCTAACTATGTCTCTGATAAATACAGAGAGCCGACTTTCATCGCATCCTCTACGAGCTCGCAGAGCGCTATCCTCGCATCACCGTTCGCACTAGCTGCCGCGTCGTCGCCATGGATCCCTCCATACCCACCCTCACTCTCGAATCCGGCGAGGTCGTTAAAGCAGACCTCGTCATAGGCACCGACGGCGTCAAGAGTCTTACCCGTGAATACGTCGTTGGCGGTCCCGATAAACCAACCCCAACGGGAGACGCCGCCTACAGAGCCATCATTCCGACAGACCTATTGCTCAAGGATCCTGACCTTCGTCCATTGGTCGAAACCCCCGAGATGGTTGGCTGGATGGGCCCCGGGAGACACATTGTGGCTTATAATATCGTGCGTCATTCCGGCTTCTCTCTTTGTTATTTCCCCCTATCCGCAAACAGCAACCCCACTCTTCCGAAAATACTAGGTTCAGCCCATTGACTGACGCATCTCTCTTAGCGCGCTAAAAAGGAGTACAATATCCTCTTGCTTCGTCCTGACGACGGTTCGGTTGACTCTTGGAACGTCGAGGGTAGTGCCGACAAGATGAGAGCCGACTTTGTGGATTGGGAACCACGGTGCGTGCGACGTCTCCCCACACGATCCATATGCGTTCCCATCACACCTTCGCCCTGTCATACAGGGTCCAGAAACTCCTCGCGCTCGTTCCCTCGACGCTCAAATGGAAATTTACGGACCGTACCCCACTCAGCACGTGGGTTCACAAGGACGGCAAGCTCGCCTTGCTTGGCGATTCGTGTCACCCGATGCTGGTGCGCACACGCGGTTTCCTCTCGAGACAGGTTCGTCTGATACTTTTACGCAGTCTTACCGAGCACAGGGATGTGCCGTGGCCGTGAGTGCTCACTTTCCGACTTTTCGTTTCCATCTCATCCACGTCCAACCTATCCCATCACCCGTCCGTCCGTGTACACATCACATAAAATGTCTATTGTGCGAAAACTACATCCTCTCACGTGCCCCTCACCCAATCAACTCGTCGCGCGCTAGGTCGAAGACGCAGCCGTCCTCGGCGACCTCTTCTCCCACCTCTCCTCCCGCGCCCAAATCCCCTCCCTCTTGCGCGCCTACGAATCCATCCGCTTCGCCCGCGCCACGGCCACACAAGCTTCGTCCCGGCTGAACCAACACATCTTTCATCTCCAAGACGGACCGGAGCAGGAGGATAGAGATCGACAGATGAGAGCCGCGATGGAGGTGGCGTTGAGTGAAGTGGGGGATGATGTAAGGCGGAGGGTGGAAAGTACGGCGACGGTCGGGGGTGCGAGTACGAGTGCGAGTGCGGGTGCGAGTGTGGATGTGGATGTGGATGCGGGTGCGGGTGCGGGTGCGGGTGCAGACGCAGACTCCTTGGATCGCGACAGTGCGAATCGGTGGGCAGACAATGCCCTTGAAGAGTTGGGTGCAGTTTGGATACGATGCGGACGTCGAGAGTGAAAAGTGGTGGGCAGACAATGCCCTTGAAGAGTTGGGTGCAGTTTGGATACGATGCGGACGTCGAGAGTGAAAAGTGGTGGGCAGAACACGGGCAGCGGGCGATTGGTGGCGCGTAGTGCGTTACGGCCTACCCCTGACTCCGAGTTAATAGCAACCAAGCCCCCGTTACTCGCGGTTGCTAATATGTAGTAGCAACCTCGCCTGCCATTAATTTGCCCAGTTATGGCGAGTGATTATATTTTGCAACGGAGCTCGGGTGTGGCACAAGCTTCTATTTTAATTTATCAGCCAATGCCCCGTTACGCGTTATTTTTAGCAACGCAACCACCCAGCGCTATGTACGCGTTACGGTTGCCTTCATACAGAAGGCGACAGGGGTCAGAGGAATTCATTTAAATCGTTCTGTGGCGCGGACAATGCCGACACTGGATGATATCTGCGCCTTCCTAGAATGCCTCGGGACTAGATATCTCACTGAGGCTCCTTCTGTGATGCCCCCGCCCCCCACAAAACCCCATCAATTGCTTGGAGTTTGCTGAGTTTCTTTGCTCCTCGCAGACCGATACTCATTTTCCCCACCCCCACCCCACCCCCACTCAAGTTGACGTGCACGACTCCGAAAACCAAGAAGATATTGGTATATTTCTGTACTTGTACACGTATCGGTAGCGTAAACTTGTCAGTCCAAAACTGCTAATAGATAATCGTTCGCATTCGTCCGACCGAAACACACAAAACTGTGGGGCCAGGTGATGCCCGGAGAGCCTTGACTATCAACAATGTCTGTGAAGTGTAAAGGAATAGAAAACAATCACTTTCTCCCGGGAATCGCAGCCCCAAAAAGACGGAGGACACTTTGGAGCTTGACTGTCATCTCGTCCCATTCTGCCTGAGGCTCCGACAACGCCGTGATGGCACCACCAGCACCCATAACCCACTCTTCTACAGGAGGCTCGGTGGTTGACTCCGACGATGCGGTCTTTGGGGAGGAAGGCACAGACGTTTGATTGTACCGATCGTCGTATTTGAAGCAACTCCGAATGGTAACCGACCAGTCCCCACCACCTCCTACGCACCAGTAACCAAACACACCTGAATAGACGTTCCGTTCGTTGTCTTCGAGGGTCTGTAGGATTTGGACACTGCGCTTCTTAGGCGCTCCTGTCATGCTACCTATGGGACACGAGGTTCAGACGAAACGAATGAGTGTGTTCAAGAAATCCTACCAGGTGGGAGGCTACGCCTCAGCAACTCCCATCCAATGGAACCATTGGCATACCGACTGTCCGGCTCATCCGCGCCGTCGGTAGGTCTCCCTTGGATGACGCTGACAAGTTGCCAGACGGTCTTGTACTCCTCGACTTTGCAAAACTGTGTTACGTCAACGTCTTCACCGACAACATTGTGGAGATCGTGGCGTATGAGGTCGACTATCATCAAGTTCTCCGCAACCTCCTTCACGCTGCCTCGAAGTGCTTGCTCTGCGACAGCACGGGTGATGCCAGGTCCCTTTCGAACGGTGCCTTTGATGGGACGTAGTTGGTACGTTGACCCCGGTGGGCGAGAAAACGAAAGAAATCGCTCTGGAGATGAAGCCAGCAGTGTGGTGGGATGCAACCGAAGAAACCCAGAGTGAGGGGCCGGATTCAATTCACGAAGATGCTTGTAACGTTCCCATGACGAAGAGTGTCCGAAATCCTTGTCAGCGATAGGGTCGTTTAAAACGACTCTCGTATTAGCTGTGAGGCAAAGTTCGTAGGAATCCCCTGCGTAAAGATATTCCTTTGCAGCATTGATCCGAGAGATATAGAGCTCCTTGTTGGGTAAGATGGCAGTTGCTGTGCCGGGCCGTACCTTCGTTGAAGGGAGATTAATACGCGAGTGAGTAGTACAATCTGGGCTGCGTTTGAGTTTTTCCGCCGTCTCGGCGAGCCATTCTTCGTCGTTATCTATGATAGATTGAAGATAAATCATGTCTGCCTTGCTGTCGAGAACGATGCTGCGTTCCACAAATACTAGGTTCACGTCCGGATGACGCATCTCTGCGGGAGCTGCCGTTGAGGGCACACCAAGCGATTCGACGCCGAGCTCGTAAGACAGGTAGCCGATTAAACCTCCCCAGAAGGGAGAGTCGAATGAGCCGCTGCAGGCTTTGCGTTCGCTCATGAACGAAGATAACCACGACCAAATGTCGTGTGATTCCAGATGGATGTGAGAAACTGAGTCTCCTGTGTGAAATGATAGAAAACTATCGCCGATAGAATATGTGATACGAGTTGAGGACGAATCAAGACAGCCAATAATGGTATATCGCCCAGGCTGCGCGAGGGATTCCAGCATCACGAATGGAGAAGCTTCGTCTCTTGCGCCGAAAAGCTCGCAGACAGCCACTGTATTCATGTCTGGGAGGTGCAGACTGGACGTAAGAACCGTTCCCGGAGATGAGGGGTGGGTAGGAACAAGCGGAGGGCGTGGGTTTGGCCAGGGTGAACCGAACTTTGCAGCGGATGTGGAATCCCACGAGTGAATACGACGACCTCGGGCAACGTTCCAGGAACGAGCCAGGCGCCAAAAGTTCATCACGACTTCAAAGCCCCCGCCTCCGGTGAGAACGGATTCAGGATGATATTGCACAGCCCAGAATGGATGCTGGGTATGTTTAAGAGCCATGACCGTTTTTTCGATCCCCGAATCGTCAGAGGACCACGCGAGCACCTCTAGATCTTCCACTCCATTGAGCTGGGCATGGAGGGAATGGTAACGAACGGCTTCCACGATACCGACGCCTTCGAATATGTCTGTGCCTGTATGTTCCACGACCGAGACCTGACCGTGCTTTACGACAGGCAGCCTCTTGATTGTTGCTCCACACTCCGTGGCCAGACTCTGCAGCCCAAGGCATACGCCAAAGATAGGTAGCAGATGATGTTCATCGAGTTTCCACAAATGTTTGACGACTCCGATGTCCGCAGCTACGTTAGGAGATCCGGGACCGGGACCTACGATGATGGCTGAGAAATACTGAAGGAATGGTAGTAGTTCTGATTGGGCTAGTTCATCATTCTTGATGATGTAGATTTGGCTAGATGGTGCTGCTTTCCGACAGAGGGATGCAAGGCTAGAAAAGGACTCGGATCGGACAGCATTGAAATTCTATGTGCGACCTACTTGAATGTGAAGGAGTCATAGGAATCCACGAGGAGGATTCGCTCAAGGGTGAGGGACATGGTCGGACGGAGCAATGTGAGGTTCAGCCGAACAGAATCCGAGTTTGTAGTACCCTGTTGGCATTGCGATGTGGTTCGGTTCCTAGTTATGAGCAACTTTGTTTGTAGTGCCCTGTTAGCATTCCGAAGTTGCTCGACCCACAGTCAAGAGCAAGTAACGTAAAAAGTCCGACACCCTGAAGAAAGATCATCCGCGAAGACCCCAGAGACCGCTTCTCAATTTCGAGGTCTCTGTGATTCACCACGTCAGGGGCGAGATTTGAAGTTACTATCAATAAGGGTCTAGGAATAAGTAACCAATCAGCGGCCTCCATCCCATCATGGTCGTAAACGTCCGTAAGTTGTCAAATTTCTGCCGACTGCGTATTTCATTTCAGAGATTTTGATCTGAGGCAATTATGCCTTGGGCCCCCTCTGGTCCCCTCGAACGCGTTTTGGCGGGCGTTTGCTGCGGTCGTTTCTATTATTAATATCAGGCGTTGTTTGGAGTTTATTGTTAGCCTCGGTGTATGGCATAACAAAGAGACATTTATTTTTAACAGCGTTCCGCGTGCCTCGTGCCTTGGTGTGTTCGGCGCATATTGCGCGCAGCGTTTTGACCGCGTTCCGCGTGCCTCCGAGTCGTGCCTTGGTGTGTTCGGCGCATATTGCGCGTTCTGCATTCTGCGCGGACCACC
>JBBPNN010001304.1:0-10452 GCA_038090935.1 Hortiboletus campestris
CTGACCGGCGTAACTATCGTTGGTATACATAGTTAAAAAGGGACCACGCTACCTTCAGTGCAGGGTCGCCCTGGTGTTCCAGAAGAAAGCGGGGCAGGCTCAACGTGTTGTCACGTCTCCGTGTGTTAGCCATAGCGTGATGTAACTGCATGCAGGGATCAATCTCCTCCATCTCCTCCACCGTCTGGTCATCCAGGTCGAGCTGCCTCCTGAGAAGGGTTTGTTGCCTCTCCAGCTTCGCAAACTGATCCTCGACCGCTTTCTTGTTGGAACTGCTGTAAAACTGTTTGATCAACCTGTGTGCTCGTTCGCCCTTATATTATTATCATCAGAATCTTCGTGTGGACAATTGAAAATGACGAACACTCACCACTTGCGTTGTGTATGAATCCGTTGTTCCAAACATCTTAATCGTCTTCTCATAGTCCCCCAATGCATGGAATTTGTACATGTGAATGTTGAATGTCTTCAGCAACGATCCAGTTCTTGCAGGGTTTTTCCGGCGGCCGGATTGAAAGTCGGAGGCTTCCCTTCGTTGCCTTCCTGTGGATTCTTGAGGCATTTCTTTGGTTTCAAAGGCGGGGCAAGTGACACACTGAAACTTGCGCACCTGCGCACCGAGCCGACGCAGAGCCTGTTGAAGTAAGGCTAGAGTGTCGTCTGTATGAAGCCTCAGTTTTGCTAAAGCATGCCATTCAGCCAGACGGAACAGGAGCGTTTGAACAATGTCGTCGTGGATAGGTGGCAATAGCCCTTCAAATACAGGAATGGAACACTACACATGTCATTAATTGGCCCAATGACATGGATTGAACGATTATTACCAGGAGGACATCCTCGAAGTACCAGGCCGGGTGCTGAGTAAAATCGGTAACATTGCTGGGGAAGCGGCGGATGGCATCTAGCCCGAACGGTGGAACAGCATAAAACCTATTAGAAGCCTATAAATTTGATCAACGTAAAAGTCGCACAGGATATACCTTTTATTGAGGATATGTATGCGTGCTGGGTCAACTGCATGGATGATTCTGATCAAGTGGATGAGGATCGACTATTCTGATCAAGTGGATGAGGATCGACTTCAGTACTCCCAGCTCAAACTCGTGCAATAGATCGACGACCAGTGCAGGAAAAAGATTAAATCCTAGATGCAATAAATGCTCAGTAAAGGCATTCTAAGTAAAAAGGCGGGCCATCAAGCTCAGTATGCAATAGAGATTCGAGCTACCTACCACTGTTGGGACAAGTGATTCAGGTTTCAACATATGTTCAACCGCCAGGCTCTTCAAGGCCCTGCCAAGCTCGTAGATGGCTCGCCTGGCAATCAGAACCTTGTGCTGGAAATGATGTCGCGCGTGCGTCAGTCTGGCCGCGAGATCGTGAAGAAATCCTGTCCGGTGAAAGCTTGACTTCAGAATCAAACATCGTGGACACGGGCAGATGCCTTTGTCTCGGATCATCGCAAGTAGGACCCTGCAATTCATGTCAGCGTGCACAACCACACCCCATGATATAAACGTACTTCTTGGGGTAGTCGGCCGAGTAAGTGAATATTTGTGGATACACCCGCCTGGTGACGCCATCAAAACATGTGATGACTATACCGTTATCGTATGCTTCCACAAACTCCTCGTCGAGTAATATCCTCCACACAGCGTGCATGAATTCTCGTTTGCAGTGGGCGAACATATCGACATTGTTCTTTTTGTTCGACAGATCGGATATGAATGCGCGTATCGATTCGGGAAGCTAAAATGCTTGTGAGATGGCAGGCCATGCACAGGTCATCGCTCGTTTGACACATACATGGGGAATGAATGCGATTGGATGACAAGCTCCTCCCTCCGGGACGGTACGAGCATATTTGGACAAATTGCCAAAGTAGAGATAGATCGGCCATGCAGATGCATGACCAATCTCGGCCAAACGCATAGAGTCTGACCACAGCATCATCCCTGCCACGACTCTCTCTAGTTTGCAATCGTCGGTTCTTCTTTGCTTCACAATGTCATCCTGGGCTTTGTTCCATGCGTCCGACATGTATAGTTCATCGTACACGAGTTGTTCTTCGCCGGATTGTGGCGACTTCCAGACCTGTTGGAAACGGGTGAGACGAATTCTATTGAACGACATTCGGGTTCTCTACCTTTCGAAAAGGGGTCAGATGGAACCACTTTGACGAGGCTTCGGCAAACACGGCGCGGATAACGTCGAGCAACGGTCGGTGATAGAATCCTTCGACGGTGAAGGGCCGCCCGTTTCCCGCCGGATTTATTTCCCTAGTGGGTATGACAATGTTCACGCTTTGACATTGCCATTTATCCAGGCCGAAGGGGTCATCCGCGCGGATTGTCTTCTGGGCTGCATCCAAGCGGCGGGTCTCTGTGCGAGCATCGAATCCTGTCAGCTCTGTGACGGAGAAGTCTGGGGCTTGAATGACATCATGGACAAGTCGGGTGATCTCACGAGCCGATTTCTGACGGCTGCCGCTGAATACCCATGTCATTAGGTGCCATATAGTCATGTTGGCCCATGGCCACGGTGGCTGGGCATCTATATACTGAGGAGCTGGCTGGGTTGAGGTATGAGGGATGGAGTTCGATAAATCGTGCAGGGTAACGAAGGAATCCGGGTCGTAAGTCGGTCAGTGCCGGTATTCATGGGCGATTCCAAATCGGTTGGACTGGATGCGAAAAGAGTCGAACACATGCAGGATTACACAGCGGACTATGGATGGAGGTGCGGGAGGTGCGTGTATCGGTACGGGGGGCTCAGGTAGTTGGTCTCGAAACCTCGCAGGCATTCTGCGGACCCGAGTTGCGAGGTGCTTGTGCTTGTGTGAGGAGGGCTGGGCGACATCTGGGTGATTGCACTCTAGGGACGGCAAGATGCGGAGACCTGGCTGCTATGGATCGCATCCAAATTACATGATATCCTTACGACAAAAGACAATTCTAACTACCCACCTCACTTTGGCTGGGTGATGAGGCACTGCACTCGGGGGACGAGGCATGGTGGCCTGGCTGCTACGAGCAGTGACCGGATTACTTGGTATCCTTACAAAACTGATCTTGATGATTACTCGCCTCGTGAGAAGCCCTTGCCCGCTTTTCAGGTGGCTGCAAGGTGGTGGATAACCTTGCGAGACGGATAGCATGGTCGGACCGATAAGTCGCGCATGAAGATCGATGCTGGGCAAGTGCTCTCTGCAAAGCGAAGGAGCGCGGACAATTCTCTCCGCACTGGAACATAGTGGTTAGCAAGACAATAGAGACCACACAACAGTAAGAAAGGAAGGGAGGTACTGCGGCGAAGGGGCAGGAGCAAGCATGGTTTGCATGTGCTGTGAATGTTTTGTAAGCTCGCACCGTGTTCAAGGTCATGCTATTTGACGTACCTAGGATTGTGTGATCCACCACGAGGCCAGTATCTGGATAATGAACTGTTAGCTAGGGTTAGCCTCGTGTAACAAACATTGGTCGAATGTTCTGATGCTTGCTAGCATTAGCGATAGGATGTTCGGAACATTGGTAGGTAATATTGATATGATGTAAATAGGACAATAAGACCTTACAGTATAATTGAATTATAATAACGAAACAAATGTGGAAGGGGAGAGGTCCATGGAAGCGATAAATTATTCATGATATTCGAAGGGAAATGCGTGGGGGAGAAGGGGGGGTCTGCCAAAATGCTTGAAGAATGTCTGAATGTAAAACAAAGAAACTCGAGACATTACCTCGTATGTCTCAATGTCTTTTCCAACCTTTGGGTCACTCACCGCGGTGGCAAAGGCAGAGAACGAGGGATGTGTGTCGGGCCATGCAGCGAGGAGTAGGCAGAAGCTGCGCAGGAGTTGCGCATTGGCGGGGAAAGAGTCCGTGAGGCCCAGGTCTCCTGATTTCTTTGGCAGTGGCTCCATCCACATGACGAGCCCCGCACTACCCGGGAAAACGCAATAAAGTAGGGAAAGCCTCTCGGTGCGATGGTTGGCCCAGAGGTGGGGAACCATCACCTTATCGAGGGCACAGAGTTCGTATCGAAACCCCACCTCGTACATCTCCCACAGGATGGCTTGGATGAGGCGAGTGGGCGGGTTCAGCAACGACGCGATTGGGATGACTTTGTCGCGCCACTCGATGTTCGCTTTGGGGGCCCAGCATGATCCCTGAGTGAGAGCAGCGCCTTCCTCCCCAAATATCTCCAACGCAGCCAACTTACGGGTCTTGGACTGAGTCTTCACATGACCAGACGAGGAACCGGCGGCCAGAAGGTCCTCCTTCGGAGGTATGCTGTGGAGAAATTCCCTCCATAACTGTGGTGAAGGGAACTGAGCAGGAGGATCATGGTTGAGGCGACTGATCCAAAGGTGACAAACGGCAAGCCAATTCGTCATGAAGTGTTGCCGCCGTTCAGGGGTCTGGCCTGTGATGAGGAGGGCAGGCTTGGGGACACGATACCCGCGATCCACTACGCTTGTCTTGACCCTCCCCGGGTCCTTGTCCACGCGCTTCATTGCGTTCTCCCATACGAGCAACGGCGAGGGCATCTCAGGGACCCGCAATTCGTCCCATTTGTTCCGGCCACCACCTGAACATAGATTAGCGCAAGGGGCGAGATAGATTTCTTTTTGTATACTTGCCTTGCTGCGTTTGCTGGGGCCGGGCACACTGCTTCTGCTTCTGCTTCTGCTTCTGCTCTCCTTTCCTCGTCTGAGACTGAGTGGGTGCTTTGCCCACTTGGGAGGTGCCCTGCGAGGTGGACTCCATGGTAGCATCAGCATGTGCCATGCCCGTATAGCGTCGACGTGAGTGGATGTGTCAGGAAAATCCCCCCCGGCCACGATAAAGCAAGGGGAAAGGTGCCACAGATCTGCCGCGCTCTGAATACATGGCTCGAACAATGTTGTCAGGAAAGGAAAATGTGACCAGTTTCTCAATTATGGTCTGGTCCGTGATAGTGAGGTCGAGACGTATCAGCCACACGGGAACGCCTGCGCGGAAGAGTTCATCGCAAATGGCCGTGTCTTGAGTGAATGTCCCCATCCAGTCTGATTGGACCAGATGAGAAGCAGAAGGGAAGGCGAGGCGGGGCAAGATGACCTCGACAAAGTCCAAGAACGCATGTATGTCAAGGAAAACATATTGGGCTTCTGCGACGAAGACAATGACATCGTGGAAAGTGAGGGGATGTTGGAGTAAGAGCGTCACAATATGCTGCAGTGATAGGAGCATCTTCGCAGCAATGTCTTTCTTGTCGCCCCGGTTCTTCTTCCATGCTGCATACCGATTTGAGACAATCGGGTATAAGGATGCAACCCCTACCGCCTTTTCTTCCTTCAGTTTGCCGACGGCGAAAGCAGCTGTTGGTAAGACCTCGAAATCCTCAAGGGAGGGTGTGTACCACGCCCAGGCGAGCGGGTCAGGATGGGGATGATGCTCTTGTCAAGGGATGCAGACAGCGTATTCGTATTCCTTGCAGTAGACTTGTGGCCACTGAAAGCAGTCTGCGGTTCCGAATCGGCCATCCGCACGTGCCCAGAGTTCTTCATCATCGTGGTGGGGCTCAGGGACGAACAACATATTGGGTGAGGTGTATACCATCGCGCTGTGGCTCTGACAGGCGATGGCATTGGCGTCCAGGCAGGTGAATGTAGCTATTGCGTATTGTAAGCTTCGTACATAGTTAAAATATGACGCACTTACGGTCGTTGGGGCGCGATTGGCATCTGAAATGAGTGAGGGCTGTAGCCATCTTGGCTCTGAGGAGCGTCTAGAATGAACATGAATTAGTAAGAGCGCAGGCAAGCGAAGACGTACCAATGTCTAGCTAAAGACCGTAGGAAACGGGGGAAGAGGGTAGGGAGGACGGCGGGATACGCTCTGATGAGTCTTTAACCCCACTGACGCTCGATGCGAGGTGGCGACAGGGCGACTCAATGGACACAAAGTCCAAGAGCACTCTCAGTGCAACACAGAGTCTGACCACTGAGAATATGTGAGCGGCACAAAGCCAACTCAATGAAAAAAGGAGGGGGCCGTGGGCTTGATGGTTCGTCCGGGGCGGGAGGAGGCAGGAGGAGGTCGGCTGGTGGGTCCCCAGAGATCGCTGTTGAGCGATTGCGGGGATGCGGTGCGTGAAGGAGGAGGCGGGGCGGGAGGAGGCGGGAGGAGGTCAGCCGGTGGGTCCCCAGAGATCGCTGTTGAGCGATTGCGGGGGTGAAGGAGGAGGCGAGGGACGAGGGGAGAAGGAGAAGGCAAGGGACGAGGGGAGTTGAAAGGCGGGAGAGAAACGAGGGTCGCTTTACAAACCCTATTTCGGGAGGTGGACAGAAAGTGGAACGCATGGTGGACAAAGGAGTAAGTGGTACAGACTTATTCCCACGCCTCGCGCATCACACTCCCCCACATCCCACGCCCCGCCATCGACTTCCTTCCATCCTCCTCCTGGACCCATGCTTCGTCACCGCAGCAAGTGCTTCTGGCCCACCCCACACTGTCCAACGACAGCCTTTCTCGTGCTTTCTCGGACGAACCGTCAAGCCCATGGCTCCCTCCTTTTTTTCATCGAGTTGGCTTTGTGCCGCTCACATATCCTCGGTGGTCAGACTCTGTGTCGCACTGAGAGCGCTCTTGGACTTTGTGTTCATCGAGTCGCCCCGTCGCCACCTCGCATCGAGCGTCAGTGGGGTTAAAGACTCATCGGAGCGTAACCCTTACTTTCCTTGTACATATTTATCCCCTTCCTTCATCCTTCATCCATCTCCCCCCTCCTTTCCTCATCGCCTACCCCCTCATTTGGTCTCCTTCATTTCCTCGTTTGTCATACCCATTCCTTCCTGGTATTCTTCAGCATATACCTTGGTGTGTCTCTGCTGGGCTGCGCTCTTACTGATTCACGTTGTTCTAGACGCCCCCTACTCAAAGTCTTGCTGCGAACGCTTGTAAGTTCCCCTCGTCTCTCATCCACTTGTTGAACTTATTCATTCCAGACGCCTTCACTCGTGCGTATACATTAGTAGGGGTCTGGATACCCCTCAAAGTCAGCCATCGTGCCCCGAACCACCGTCAGTGCCACTCCTCCCTCATCCACTGTCGAACTTATTCATTTCAGACGCTTCCACTCGTGTATATACATTAGTAAGGTTATAGGTACCCCTCAAAGTCAGTCATCGCGCCCCGAACCACTGTCAGTGCCACTATTCATTCCAGAAGCTTCGACTCACGCATGTACATTAGTAGGATACCATATAGTAGGCCCCTTGTACTCCGCAGCCTTCTGATGTTGACATCAGAGAAACGGTTGGTCCAGCAGTACGTCGTAGAGCGACGGATGCTTCAGGCGCATCGGACAGGTGAAAGCTTGCCCTTCTCACGACTGTTGTCAGCAAGAAGGTGATGTAGACAGGTGAGTTGACTCACTCTTATTTGTGACGCGCCACTGAACTACGCGCTCAGCATGGGACCAAAACCCGCCGTGAAGATCCATGTACTCCAGAAGGAGCCCCTTGTCTAACAGCACCACTCGCCGAGAGACAATTCCGCGGTTTTGGAGATCGCTTATCACCATTGAAGGGAGCTGAAAGACTTCGATCCACAGCACCAGGACCTCCAATTCATTCCTCGCCAGGAATGCTTTCAACCCAACAGTGCAGGAGCGCGTGGAGCTCCAATTGAGAGAAAGATGAGTCACGTTTTCAAGGTGACCAAAACCGAGGGAAATAGTCCGTGACGCGGCCCCAGCAGCTGAGAGGTGTAGGTGGGTGATGCGACGGAAGAACTCAATACCCGGTAGGTAGACCACTCAATGGTCAACATGGGCACTCACTAAACTGATATACAGCGCTTTGAGCCCGCGCATTTCGTTTAAGGGTAGCAGCAATGGATTCTTAGCAAAGTTTTTGATATGGCAGTAAGGGAAAGCGATCATCAGCGTCGTGAGTTCTGGGCAGAGGTAGAGGATCTCGGCCGCAGTTGACACGCTGACCGATCTCCCTATGAAGAGCTCGCCCACGTTGAAGAGGTGACTGGACATGACTTCTTTCCGGAACTCGAGGTATTCCTCCGCCGTAGGGTTATCCTGAAGACGGACCTTGAGGCTGATGAATGGCTGAAGCCTAGCCCATGGTGAGATTTTTTTTGCCTCTGAACGACCATGAATGACATACCACACTTGGATACGTTTGGCTACCAGGGCATACTGGAGGACGTCGGGTTCATCCTTCAGCATGAAGAATACCTCGCGTTCAAGTTCCAAGGGAAGTTGGAGGCACATTTTTTCATGAGTCTTGGGGGTAAGTCTCCTCAATCACGCGTGTATACTTTTTATACTTCTTCATACGCGAGTTCGCCGCACTTGTGAGGGATGATGAGGCTTCATAGGTGAGTTCGCTGCACTCGTGAGCCACGATTAGCCTTCATACACGAGTTCGCCGCACTCGCGAGGGACAATTCTGCCACCTTGGGTGATTCCGTCACCCCTGGTATTGTTGTCCCTATGGATTTTATACTTCTTACTAGGCTTCATAAGGAGTTCGCCGCACTCTCGAACAGGGCAGCGCGAGGACTAGGCTTCGTAAGGGAGTTCGCCACACTCTCGAACAGGGCGGCGCGAGGGACGATTCCGCCCTGCTGTTGTTCCCCGCTACCTTGGGTGAATCCGTCAACCCTAGTATTTGTCGTCGATATGGTTGTCTGGCTAGCAAGCAATCGGGCTGCAGCCCTAACAAACAGTCCTTGGTATGCCCCTTATTACTCTGGTATCCTGATTACTTACCAATGCCTAACCACAGGCTCCATACAGTGCCAGCTGATGTCGCCTGAAACGCCAGGGCGGTTGCCCCATAATTACTCATTGTCTTATGCCTGATGGGTCACGGGGTTACGAATGAAATTCAAGTTTTTTTTCTTTTTTTTTTTTTGGGTTTGATGTTTCTACCACGTTATCGTTGGACCGGTCTAACCGCATCTCGCCTTCCGTGGAACAACCTCATAAAATCGTTTCAGCTCGTGAAAGACAGACTCCCATGGCGGCTGACTGCGGTCCCTCTGTCCTCCCCCCCACGCTCGCAGTGTCAGCACCATCCTCGACTGCTGCATTGCAACAACAGGTCTTCACGCTGCAAGAAGAGATGCGTCGACTACGTGATTCAGGCACTGGGATGCAAGGGGCCACCCACAAGTAAGTGGTTTAAGATCTGCTGTTTCGCGCATGACTGTTCCACAGCTCGAGTGGGTGGCGTCACCGTGGAAGGGCCATCAAGAGGCTGGTGACAATGTTCGACAATATCACCGACTTAATCAGCGAGGCAGATCGACGGGGCGTCTTGGATGGAGGTGATCATGTTCATACACAACGGCAAGTCAAATGCATTGCTATTTTTTTCTTCCCTTGACGATATCATGTATAGGGAGAACCGTTTGTATGAAGGCTACCGAGAACTAATTAGGTGGATACCCGGGCTCCAGGAGTTGCTACTTAACCCAAATAATATGAGCGTCCTAGACAGCGTTACCAAGCAGGTAACATTGGGCACTTTGGTTATCAACCGGATATTTGATCATTGTCTCAGCTAACAGGAGGAGCAGATGCTGCTCGCAGTGATGACGCCACCAACCTCAAATCGTCTATAGTGATGTGGCTACCTCAATCTAATCCTGCCAACCGTCTCCAACCACATGACAAGATGAATCGCGGCCTCCATAATGACACGACCACCAGATCAATATGTCCAGTGGAATTTGACTGGGACAATGTGGAGTACGTGATTATGATACCTGAGGTTTTGCATAGCTGAAAGGTGAAATAACCCAACGCAGACATCGGGATAACATTCGGAATTGGCACCCTGAATACCTCATAACGGCAAACTCGTGGCCGCGGTTCGTCTACAAGGATGGGAAGTACGACCCAGCCTGTTGAGAATTCTGGTATTTCATATTCAGATATTCTATTTCTGATACCAGATTCTAGAACGGTCTATGACCTCATCTTTACGCTATCCATATTACTCACCATTATTAGATACGTTTCATCATACGTTTCACATTCTGTTACATGTTTCATCTCTGATACGTGTTTTATCCCTTTATCTCTTACACGTTTCATATCTGAAACATGTCTCATGTACTATAGTGTTTCATCACTATCCAGTATAAAAGACATGGCCTTAAGCCTGTCTCAATAACGATTCTACTTTTCGTCCTTCGCTCCCTCCTCTCACTCAGTACCTCTGAGGCTAGCTATCCACTATCCTCATTCTCTGAAACGTCTCCAAGTGTTCCACACTAGAGACACTATCTTTGTTACCAACCAGAACCTATCAGTGAGCATTTCCCACTGATATCATTACCCTTCTTGCCCCTGCGTAATCGGGTATTCCCGATACAGCCCACCCCGCTGAAGGTTTATTTCAAGGCAGCTTACTTGTGAAGGTGATTTCTTTTCTTCCTT
>JBBPNN010001305.1:0-10446 GCA_038090935.1 Hortiboletus campestris
CTGGTGACCAATCCGTCTAAAAGAGGCAAGCTGTCAATAGACGTTGCAGCGCTTGCCTCTCTTAGACGGATTGGTCACCAGTCTAAATGTATGGCTGATGTGACTTGGTAGGGACCTTGTTTTTCTTTTACTGGATTTCTGACAACTCGAGCATTTTCAGGAATCATGTCTCAAATCTGCTGTGCTCCCACTCGCCATCTTCGACATCAGACTCAGAGGAGTGTTCTGAACCACAGGGCGACAGCTACTTGTACGGGGATGCTGGTGGGGGTTTCTTTGGCGTGTATGTGTTCGATAAGGCAACTCTAAGGATGCAGTAGATGTCCTCGTTGCAGGTTAGCAATATCACAGCCACATCTCTCAACCCCCAGTGACTTTGTTAAAACAAGGTAACCACGACCACCGATTCCTTCATGATAACGGGCGAGTCGTCGATAGACGGCTCAGCAATCAGTCTAGTCCCAAACCCATAATCTTGCAGGGTTGCATCACCTAGGTCCAAAGTCTGTCGCATTGCCCTGTCTTCCACTGGCAGAAGCCAAAGGTAACCACAACCACCAATCCATTCAACATGATAATCGGGCGAGCCGTCCAGTGACCAGTCTAGTCCCAAACCTAGAATCTTGCAAGATTGCGTCAACTAGGTCCAAAGTCTGTTGCATTGCCGCATCTTCCACTGGCAGAAGCCAAAGGTAACCACGACCACCGATCCATTCAACATGATAATCGGGCGAGCTGTCCAGCAACCAGTCTAGTCCCAAACCTAGAATCTTGCAAGATTGCGTCAACTAGGTCCAAAGTCCGTCGCATTGCCCTGTCTTTCAGCAGCCAATACATAAAGCTATGCCCTAACTACCCAGGCTGTGATTTACCTCTACCCCATCATGCCAACGGCTTCATCTAGCCCAGAAACCACGGATACCATGACAGATCAGTTTCCTGTCACTTTTGGCTGTAAGTCCCGGATTGATCACTCTCAGTTCCCAGATTAATGGTATACGTTGCAGCGATCCTTGCTGACATCCGCTGTGCAGACATTCTGTTGTGGTATGCCAATATTCTTGTGGCTGCAATATGGCTTTGTGCATACTATCCAAATGGGGTAAGTTTAACCAACCCAGGTACCTCCCCTTCTTGGGTGTGCTGTGACTTCGTGTTTACTCATTCGGAACTGTTAACCAGTGCAGCATCCCATTATCCCTCCATGGGATATGAATTTACCCGTGCCATCCGGCCACGAGCTTGTACAATGCAACAGGTTTGTCTTTGTCCAACCCATTACACGCTCTAAGTATGGCAAATTCTATATCATCACTCGTGGAAAAGTGGTTGGTGTTTTCAGGCATTGGTGAGTTCTGCGTTTTATATTGGATTCAAGGTTCTGATTAACCTCAGGATTAACACAGCACCTTTCGTTATCGGCATCAGTGGGGCTGTCTTTGAGAAGGTTCAATCCTCAGAGCAGGGCATCCGTCTCATGATGGATGCTATCGACAGCAATATTGTCATGTATCTTTAGCCAATAGAATACATTGTCATTTGTTTCTTCCCCCTGGTTGTCAAATGATGAAGCAAGATCTGCCAATATATTTGGTCAAAGTCTAGAGCCTAGATTACCTATTGTCCACTGTCGACAATCACCCGAAACATTCAGTCAATATCTGGAGCAGTGATTACCTATCGTGCAATCAGTAAGGTCCGGACCGACGACTTGACATCCCAAAAGCATTTTAGTTGCACAACACTACCGATCATCTACATCAAACTCAAACTGTCTCTCTTTTTAGACATAGTATGTCTCGTCACAAATATCCAACCTTTTCAGTGCCCGAACATTACATGTCCAAGTTACATTCCAAGTTGGAAACAGAGTAGATAGCGACTATCAACATGATGCTGAGTGCATGCCCAACCAACATATCGGCAGGAAAGACCTCCCTTCACCTGTGGGAGATTGGATGGGAAGTTTGTGACCAATAACGACGAAACCTGCAGAGAGGCTGCAAGCCCACTCGACGAGCCACAAGACTGCGCAGACACGATGGACAAGTCAGATGGGTGTTGAGAGCCATCTAGAGGTAGTGGCAGCAGCGCAACAAACGGTGGCGGCGATGGCTCGCATTGAGTCACACTGAAATCATCAGCTACGAGGAGGACCTGTCAACACCAAGGACAACTCAAGGACACTCAAATCAGCTTACCAGCACCCAAGCCACGCAACAAGCCCATCCAACATCAAAATACAACCCATGTAACTTTGAACCATACTCAGCTGGGAGTCTTGGAATGAGTCACCAGCATTACCAATATTACTGGAAATGATTTACTACTGTTCTCTAGCAAGCTAGTCTAGTCGATTGTAATCAAGAGTTATGTAATGCACTTTGCACACTAGGTCAGACAATCAAAATACAGTAGTATTATTGTGGATAGATGTGTTGGACCTCTCAGATGGCACAAGACCTGGAGATCTGTGCTATACCAATGACAATAAATGGGCTGGGGAGTAAATCTCCTATAACGTGCACGGAATCGTCTAGAAACTGTGCTACATTTGGTACCGCCACTCAATTCTCACCTTTGTTCTCACATTTCGTGTCCATAGCCACTCTGCTCAACTAGATTCTCCACAATTCTGCACTAGGATACTTTGACCTCTTATGACTAGCACTGATGGGCCAACCAAAGCTATACACCACTCCTGAAGAGAGAACGCTGGCTGCTCATGCATATCAGGTGAAATACTATGAAAGGTATATCTCAACTTTCTTACATTTCTGCTAAATATCTGATGCTAATTTGCAGAAACCGGGACACAATCAACACAAAGCTTGCAGAAAAGCACAAAGGGAACAATTCTGTGAACTCGGAATCTTGGTCTGTGGTCCACTCCCTCTGTTGGTTCACAAATCACCGCTTACAGATAACCAGCAGTGCAATGTGGCCTACACAGCCCCTTGGTCAACCTACAATGAAAAGCCAGATGTTATTGCACCAGTAAGCATGATCTGTTCAACCATCTTTCATTTCATCTCACGTTGTATTTAAGTGTTGGATGACCAAGAGGCAGAAGTGACCAGCAGACTTGCCAGCTAGTTAGGTAAGTCCTTTCCGTCCTGCACATGCTACTGATTAACTAGGATCTGAGTCTAGTGACTCAGAAAGTAGTATCGAAGTTAAGATGAAAGAGATCATCGGAGGGTCCTCCCACAAGTGGATGGATGCTCTTTGTCGGCGTTTCATTGCTTCAGGAAACTACCAAGAGATCTCTGACACTCTTTCTTCAGTTGAAGGACTCAACAAGCGCGTAAAAAACCTGGCCTTCTGCAAGTGGTTGGACAGTGGGTTTGATGTCCCCGAGAGTTTAATTTCCCGAGGCATTCATTCCATCATCAAGGTCCTAGAGGACCTCTTACTAAATGCTATGGAAGGAAATAACCTAAGTGAGTTAGCACAAAATGGTCATTTGTTATACCAAGTTGCTCCTGATGTCACACTACAGTAGAATTTGATCATACAATTGCTTTCTCTGGAATGGTTTGATGAGTGACAAACCAATGCAAAACAACGTCACTATTCAATTCAGATTGGATCTAGATCATATGGTAAACCTTGCATTCATATAACTTCATGTCCGCTGGAATAATATGTATGAAGCTGTTCAATTCTGAAATGCTGGTTTACTGCTGAACATGTCCTAGGTCATATAAGGTCACGACATCTTCCCCATCTCACTGTTCATTGTACCCGTACGTTTTTTTCGTGTTTTAAAACCTGTCCCACCACTCTGTTGCATCTAGCGTGAACACCTGGGGTACCTAGCATATCTGGGGTATCATTCGACCTCTGTTGGTCACATCCCAATATCACTTGATCTGTGTCAGTCATGCGTATTCCACTACTTTTTCCTATGTCGCTTACCGCCTATCTAGAACAGGACCCTCTGCGTGTCTCACACATCTCTCTGCCAGCATTCAACACGTCCTAAGAACATGTGAGTATTGTAGGACTCCGCATGTATATGATCCTTACACCAAAGTAGATGCCATCGGAATGGACAATGAAAGACCAGAAGGCCTGGCTCTTTGATGAGTTGGTCATCTTCAAGCAGCTCGGTGGCTGTCAATATGCCAAGCAGTGGCCCAACCTCTATAACAGGTGGTTTCAGCGGTGGCCAGAGCATCCTCTTGCGCTACCAGACATTTCAGCAGAGGCGATGCTGACCGAAGATCATGCCAAAATCCTTGCCACTGCCCTCACACAATGTCAGTCCCAGTTGCGCCGCTGGTTGCAATGGCATGCAGGGGCCAGTGCTAATTGTGCTGTCAACAACAAGACCTCGAAAGTCATGAACGACCTCTTGAAGCCAAAGACTCATACTAAGAAACTTTGGGAGATCTATTCAAAGGTTTACTTCAAGACGCATATCCAACCCTATATTGAAAACGGGATGGCGATTGCTGACGTTACCAAGAAGATTTGGGAGCTGTACGAAAATGAGTCACCTGAGATTAAAGAAAATGTCCACAGGGTGAGTATGGAGCACAAGAAGGGCAAGAAGAAGTGAGGGGAGGGACATGTGAGCCAGCCACAAACAGGTGTAGACGATCCTGAATGTGATATCAATGATAGTGAGGGCAAGGAAGACTTACTCGTGCGTCGCAGGTGAGGATCTACGCATAGTGGTGTTTACATTGGCTGATATCACGAACAGAAACATTGAGCAATGTGGCCCCACTCTCCAACGCGTACTCGAGCACCTGAGTATCCAGACTGGGTGGCACTTTAGTGTCTTGATGGGTGGCCCCAATCCTCTGGACCCTACAGGTGATAACATGATAACAAGGTCAGCCTTCTTACCTGGTCAACTACCGTTACTGACCTTCAGTTACTGGCAGTTTCCACATTGGGAAAACAAGTGACAATCATGATTTCTCTGATGTCTATGCTGAGTTTGATATGGTGGTCGTAGCCTCCTATGGCGAGTTTTTGGGGAAAGCCTTCGGTAAGCTCATACTCTACCCGAACGATGTAAAGTATTACTGACCATCTGTGTTAGAAAACACATCATTATCAACTGTGCAGCCACTCAGTACAAGCAGGTTTGATGCTGCCAACACAGGTTTCAATGGGGGAAACAGTCCAGGGGGGAGGACAGTGAACAGAGAGAAGGGAGGAATGGCCAAGAGAGGGACATCGATGAAGGGGACAATAACAAGGGGGACAACAATGAGGGGGACAATAGTGAAGGGAACAATAGCGAAGGGGAAGACTGCAATGGCAATGTCACTGGGACTGACAAAGGAAACATGGAATGGGAGTCAATACCAGTGAGAGGCAACAATGAGCAGGAGAGTCACAAGTCAGCTGGACTTTATACCCTCTTTTTCCGTTCGGTCGTCCCAACATCCACAGTCCTTGCAGCACCATCACATCTTGCAACACTGTCGACCACCACGCATCTTGCAATACCGCTGACCACCACACATCTTGCAACACCAGCCACCACTGCACATCTTGCAACATCACTGACCACCGTGTATCTTGCAACACCGCCGACTGCCACACATCTTGCAACACCGTTGACCGTACATACTGCGTCCACTCCCATACATCTTGCAAGCGAGGCTGCGGTATATCCTGCAACTGCGACAACCACAAATCTTGCAACATTGGCTACTGCGGTACCAACTGGGTTGCAATTTGCAGCATTTTCAAATTATCATGACTCTTCACAAGCCTGCTAAATGATGAAAATTCACTTTTTACAGTCAACAGTCACTGGGGTGACTCTTTCCTGACATCAGTGCCCCCCAGAGAATTGAACCTGGGCCCATTCTCCTAGAGTGTTGGCAATGAGCTTTTGATGCCGATGGGGCATATGGGCATAGATTTTGATGGAAGTCGGTTAGGAGAACTCCAAAATATTAACCAGGACCATATCCCTGGTGGCGCACCCGATGGTCAAGCCTTGCTTGACTTATCACCTCTTCTCGTGATCAGTGCGCCAGCCACACCAACGGCAACATTGCTTCCTTCCCCACCACCTCCAAATCCTCAGTTGCCAGCTTCTCCGCCACACCAACCACCCATTCAGAACACAGGCACACAAAATAGTGTTAACACAGCTACAACTCTATCTGGATGGTCAAAGCGGAAACCGGTGCCCTCTCAGCGTGCCCAGCGGGACAATGCCATTGGCAGTTCTCTTGGAAAAGAGAATCATGTCTCACTACGAGCTACAGAGGGTACTAGTAAGAATGTAAAAGGGAAACAAACGAAAAAGAATGAACGATCCCTGCCTGATGGCGGATCGCCGATGAAGAGGACAGTGAAGAATAGCAAGCGGTCAGTTGATGCCCCCACTGAGGACAGCAACGCAACCCGCAGGATCAAGTAAGAGCCTCCTTTCTACTTTTTTAAGTCAGTTGTTTACATGGAGATGCCATAGAAAATGCAAGGTCGCTCCATAATCAGTCTCATGGTGATTTTATGAACTAAACAAAAGATCTTTGTATTGTCCTCACAATAAAGCTGTATGCCATTGTGTGGCATGCAGACATACATATGATGGTATGATACTTGCTCATAGTATGTTATGCACAATATGTACATAGTTACATACAATATGTAGTTACACACACTATGCAGGGAATGGAATGGAGAGTTGTGCGCATACTAAAATCATTGATAATAGAGTGAGCGACTTGAATAGTAAGGGAGTAAAAGTGATATGGGAGGAAAGCGGGACGTACGGTGTAGCTGGCTGTTTTGAATGTTTGGGATCGACATAAGTCTTGCAAGTGGAGGACACTAACTGCAAAGCGTGCAGTGGTGAAAAGGAGGTTTCGCAAGACAGGGACAATCAAATATTGCAAGACGCACAGCAGCGAAGGTTTTGCACTGGAATATTGCAGTATAGAAGCGAAGGCAGGATAGTATGATGGAGATGACACAGGATCTTGCAAGCGGAGGATGCAAGTATTGCAAAATGCAAAGTAGTAGCAGTGGTTTTGCAAACGAAGGAGCTGGCCAGGTCTTGCAAGCAAAGGAGCGGTGGAGTATTGCAAAATGTGCAATAGTGGCGATTCTGCAAACAAAGGAGCCAGCCAGGTCTTGCAAGTGAAAGAGTGGTGGAGTATTGCAAAATGTGTGGTGGAATTCAGATCAGTCGAGTACTAGTACATACTGCAAAACACACTGCAGTAAAAACTTGCAAGTGCTGTGGTACAAGCCTGATGTTACAGAAATCCCCTGAATGTCCGAAGCCGAGGAACACGAGTTCACTTCGTGGATCTCTGCGTGGGAACCTGCTGACTCCTCTTCCGATTTCCTCCATTTCTTCAATCTTCCTTCTGATTCTTTTGATCCTTAGATGGAGTTCCGTTCTTCTTCTGCTCTTCTTTTCCAACTGGAACTCCTGATCCCTTTGCTTCTCTTCTTTGATCCTTTCCACAGTCTGCAGTATGTCTTCCTTTGTTCTGTTTCTGTTTCCTTCCGTTCCTCCCCTTGACCCTATTCTCCTTACAGGCGTATCCCCTTTTAGAACAGTGTTCTGCTGTTCCATTTCCCCTTCAGGACTCTTTATTCAGAGTCTGCTCACAGTATATAAATGCCCTGTGTACTTGTACTTTTCCTCAGTTAGTTCTACGCAATACAAGTGTAGTATCTAGCCCAATCTGCTGGTAACTTGTGAGTTACTTGTCGAGACCCTTCTCATAGTCTCTACGCCTACCAAGCGTTGTAGACTCTTTGATTCGCTTTGTGAGTAATGCAGTCCACAAGCTCAACAACTCCGACTTTACCCATCGTTTGTCATGTGGCTCCGCTGATAAAGCTAGGTTCTACACTTAGTGTAACAAAAGAACTAACTGCTTTTCCGTCCCTACCATTTGGTAGAAGGATGAGACCATCCCCACCATGCGCAGGATCAACCTTGAACATCTCCTCTGACAAGCTAGCCAAGACGAAAAAGACGAGGACTCCTCTCGAACCAGATCAGCTCCTGCTCCACCGAAACTCTCTCCAGTTCATAGAGAATCAACTCTTTGTCCTTCTTATATGAGTTCGGGAAGGCACATACCTGGCCCCTCGACTTCGCTGTCCCCCTTCAGCTCACCATTAACTTGTGTGCCAGCTTTTCCTCCTTCCCGCCCACCTTCTATCCATCAGTTTCCTCCTTCGAATTCTCCCACTCATGATCCTGCACCTCTGCCGCCTTCTCCCCCTTCCGAACCCTCTGACTCTGAATCTTACCACTCTGACAACAACAACAACAACATGGCCGACGAACGAGCCAATGGGACTGAGCTTAAGGCTGGTCTGCCAGACGACTTCTCTGGCTGGGACGAGGACGCTCAACGATGGGCCCTCGCCATGGAGGCATACTTTCAGATGTCTCCATGATTCAGCACCGACAAGATGAAGATACTCACTCTTTGCAATAAGATAAGTAAGGGACGCGGTGCTATCTTTTCTGAGGGTTGGTTGAAGAAGATGCTGAACCCCAATGTATCAGCAACAGAGAAGACCATGGAGAAGTTTTTGGACGACTTCGCTCAGGTTTTCTTCCCCTTAGATCGAACTGGCAAGGCTTGCGCAGCCTTGGGCAACATACACATGGAAGGGCTGCCCTTCAAAGGGGACTTTCATGGATTCCACTCTGCTTTCGAACTCAAAATGGGTCGGAGCAGGATAACGGATGAGCTTGTCTTGAAAGACATGCTCAAGAAGGCAGTATCTGCGGATCTTGCCTTCCGGATGGCCACGGTCGATGAAGAACCGAAAATGGCCAAGAAGTGGCTCGACAAAGCTGCTCAGTTTTATGACATGGTCCAGCGCTTGAAGAAACTTTGCTCTGGTACTTCTACATACGTTCCTTCCGGAGGTAATCAGCACTCTTCCAATACCTTCTCATCTCGTTGGGATCCCAACGCTATGGATATCGATGCCATCTGACTTTCCCCCACTCAACGAGCCAAGCACATGCGTAACAACAAGTGCTTTGTTTGCCACAAGGTCGGATGTTGCTCTTCCAAACATCCCCGCTCTGGAGGCACTCAAGGATATTCCCCTCGACCTCCCGCTCCTTCAGCTCCGAGAATTTGGGTTGCCACGGTGTCTGCTCCTCCTTCATCACTTCAGGAGTATGCCAGGACACTCAATATCTCCGACGCAGAGGTGGTGAACTCCCTGAAGATCATCTATGGAGCAGCCAATGAAGATGGAACCCCAGTCGAAACTGCTGAAAGTGTGGCTAGACTGGTTGTTGACAAAGAAGAACCCGCTGAGCCTTGTATTTTCTTTAATGATGGGGCTAACAAGGGACCACAGGATTTTTGAGTGGAGGGAAAGCATCAGCATCTTTGCCCTCCTTTACTATTGCACCTGTATTTGTATCTGGAAAGAACTCGAAGTCGATCTCGATTCCCGTTTCTTTGTCTGGATCAAACCACAAAATCGCTGAAACACATGCCCTCATCGACTGTGGGGCTATGGGGTGCTTTATAAGCACAGCTCTTGTCCATCGCCTTGGCTGGAGCATGCAACGATTGCTGAAACCTCTGATGGCTCACAACGTGGACGGAACCATCAACCAAGGAGGTTTAATACGAAGGACGACCTCGTTCAGGCCAATGAGGACGTCATCTTGGGACTTCCTTGGCTATGCCACAACAACCCGACCATCAACTGGTCAACTGGAACAGTCTCTCTTCCCTTCGTCAAAGGGATATCAAGACCAAAGGAGGATGCTGAGACACAATGCTACCTCCTATGCTACAACTCCGTTTCCGAGGACGCTATCTTTGACCAATGGGTTGATGATTTAGCCATATCTATGGGAGTACTCCCTCCTTTGGAAATCAATAAGGTCACTGTTTCGACCTCTATCGCCGCCGACCAGGAGAAAAAGGTTGTTGAACTTCCACCCGAATTTGCTGAATTTCGTGATGTCTTCACGAAAGCAAAAGATGTCCCTCTTCCTCCCCATCGACCCTTCAATCACACCATCGAACTCATGACTTGTTCGTCCCGAAACAAGCCAAGAATTACTCCTTGAACCCTAAGGAGATGGAGGCGTTGAAAGGATTTGTCGAAGAAAACTTATGAGAAGGAAAGATTGTGCCATCGAAGTCTCCCCAGGCTTCTCCGTTTTTCTTTGTGCCAAAGAAAGATGGAACCTACCGTCCCTGCCAGGACTATAGGTATCTCAATTCCCACATGATCAAGAATGCTTACCCCCTTCCTCGTATTGCTGATTTGATCAACACCTTGAAACACTCTAGGTACTTCACGAAACTTGACATCTGTTGGAGCTACAACAATATTCGCATTCGCCCCGAGGATCAATGGAAGGCCGCCTTCACCACCCCTCTTGGTCTCTTTGAGCCAACAGTAATGTTCTTTGGGCAGTGTAACTCACCGCCGACATTCCAGGCATTCATG
>JBBPNN010001306.1:0-10439 GCA_038090935.1 Hortiboletus campestris
ACCATCAATCAAGGAGGCCTCATATGAAGGATGACAATAGTACACCTTCATATTGGAGAAAACGTGGAGAAAAGACTCTTCTACCTCGTACAGGCCAATGAGGACGTCATCTTGGGACTTCCTTGGCTATGCCACATCAACCCGACCATCGATTGGTCAACTGGAACAGTCTCCCTGCCCCTTGTCAAAGGGATATCAAGACCTAAGAAGGATGCCGAGATGCAACAATACCTCCTACGTTACAACCATGTTTCTGAAGATGCTATCTTCAACCAACTGGTCGACGATTTAGCCGTATCCATGGGAGTGCTACCTCCCATGGAAATCAACCAAACCACTGTCTTGACCTCCATCACTGCTGATCAGGAGAAGAAGGTTGTCAAGCTACCACCCAAATTTGCCAAATTTTGTGATGTCTTCACAAAAGCAAAAGATGTCCCTCTTCCTCCCCATCGACCCTTCGACCACACCATCAAACTTGACAAATCATTCGTCCCAAAACAAGCCAAGAACTATTCCTTGAATCCCAAGGAAATGGAGGCGCTGAAAGGATTTGTCGAAGAAAACCTACGAGAAGGAAAGATCATTCCGTCAAAGTCTCCCCAGGCTTCTCTGTTTTTCTTTGTGCCGAAGAAAGATGGAACCTACTATCCTTGCCAGGACTATAGGTATCTTAACTCCCACACGATCAAGAACACTTACTCTCTTCCTCGTATCACTGATCTCATTGACACCTTGAAGCACTCTTGGTACTTCACCAAATTAGATATCCGTTGGGGCTATAACAATATTCGGATCCACCCCGAGGATCAATGGAAGGCTGCCTTCACCACCCCTCTTGGTCTTTTCGAACCCACTGTAATGTTCTTTGGGCAATGCAATTCTCCTCCAACATTCCAGGCGTTCATGAACCATATCTTTGCTGACTACCTTGCAGAAGGTTGGTTTATCATTTATATGAACGATCTGATGGTTCATTCCAAGGACTACAATGAACATGTCAAATGAGTTTGTCTTGTTCTCCAACACCTTAGGGAACACAAACTAGGCGTTAAGCTGGAAAAGTGCATGTTCTGCACTCTAAAAGCTGAATACCTTGGAATGATTGTAGAAGAAGGTCAAGTTTCCATGGACCCCATGAAACTGACCACCATAGAGGAATGGATTGCTCCCCGCTCTGTCAGTGCAGTACACTCATTTATGGGCTTCTGCAATTTTTATAGGAAGTTCATCCCGGATTTCTCTAACATTGTGCAGCCACTTCTCTCTTTGACGAAGAAGAATGCCACTTGGCAATGGTTACCGGATCATGAGGCTTCTTTTCAGAAACTCAAGGATGTGTTCCTCTGTCAGCCAGTATTGTGATATCCTGACACCAACCATCTGTTCTATGTGATGACAGATGCTTCTCTCTGTGCCTCAGATGCCATCCTGATGCAAAAAGATGGCAATGGGGATCTCCACCCTTGTGCCTACTATTTGAAGACTTTCGCTCTGGCTGAGCGAAATTACAATATCTATGACCGAGAATTCCTCATGGTCATATGAGCCCTTGAGGAATGGCAACAATACCTCACAGGCATCCATCACCCAGTCACAGTGATCATGGACCACAGGAACTTGACGTACTTCAAGTCTCCTCAGAACCTTTCTCGCTGACAGGCTTGCTGGTCGATGTTCTTGCAGGACTTTGACCTCCGCTGGGACAACCAACCTGGCTCTGCCATGGGTCCCGCGGATGCGCTCTCCCGTCAGGATGTTGTCAATACATCCACCGACAATACCACTGTCACTCTCCTCCCAGACGTTCCCATTGTGACAGACATCTCCAATGTTATTATTGGGCAAATGGATGTTCTCATCGCTGAGAAAATTGCCCACCACACAGCAGAGGATCCCCTTGTCTCCGACGCCGTCAAGGCCTTGACTGAAGGCAACTCGCTTTTCCCTCACACCTTCCCAAAGGATTGGACCTTCATTGATGGTGCCTTGTACTTCAAGGGCCATCTTTACATTCCAGAGCCCGCCTGGCAGGACCTTGTAAGGTCCCTCCATGATTTGCCTGCTGGGGGTCATGGAGGGTATTTCCACACTGTTCACCTTGTACAACATGACTATTGGTGGCCTGGTCTGACCACCTTTGTTCGCTGCTTTGTTGCAGGTTGCACTATTTGTCAAGCGAACAAGGTCAACACCCATCCGGTGGCTCCCAGTTTATGTCCTATTTCTTCCTCAGCGAGTTGGCCCTTCCAGCAGATTTCCTGTGATATGATTACTGACCTCCCCCTCTCCTCTGGTTTTGATTCTGTGCTGGTCATGGTCAACCATGGGCTTACTAAGGGGGTGATTTTCATCCCTTGTAACAAATCTATTGATGTGGCAGGGATAGCATCCCTCTTTTTCAAGAATGTCTTCTGCCGATTCAGACTTCATGACAAGATCATCTCTGATCAAGGACCTCAATTCGCCTCAGCCTTCACAAAGGAGCTTGCCCAGCTCCTATCCTATGACGTTGCCCTCTCTACTGCTTACCACCCTCAGACTGACAGAGAGTCTGAATGGGTTAACCAGGAACTCAAAACCTATCTCCGTATCTTTTGCCAAGGAAACACCTTGAAGTGGGCCAAACTCCTTCTGATGGCTGAGTTTTCGCATAACTCTGCCGTCCACTCCATTACCAATGTCACCCCGTTCTTGCTGATGCATGGGTGCAAACCCTGTGCTTACCCGCCAATTGGAACCACCTTTCTTCCCGCCTTGGAAAAGCGGTTAGAAATCCTTGATGCCGCACGAAAGGAGGCCACTGCCGCTCATGCTAAAGCCACTCAAACTGTCAAAGAGCACATCGGAATGAAGTTCACCCCTTGGAAAGTAGGAGACAAAGTCTGGCTCGACTCTCGAAACCTTAACTTCAACTTCCCCTCTCACAAGCTTGCTCCCCACCATGAAGGACCATTTGAGATCGATGCAGTCATTTCTCCTTATGCTTACAAACTTTGTCTTCCCCTGACTTGAAAGAAGATCCGTAATGTTTTCCATGCCTCCCTCCTTTCAACCTTTACCGAGACAGATGAACATGGACCAAATTACTTCAATCCTCCTTCTGACATCATTGAAGGAGAAGAGGAGTATGAAATTGAGACCATCCGTTCTCACTGAGGATCTCCTGGACGCCAACAATTTCTAGTCTCTTGGAAGGGCTACTCTCATGCCGAGAACAGTTGGGAACCAGAATCACATCTTTTGCATGCGAAATACACGTTGCGGGCTTACAAACTCTCTCAACCTAAAGAGTTTGCTACTGTGACCTCACCCTAATCCTCGTCGTCCTCACCAGCTCCGCCCCATCCTCCTCCACCACTGCCCCAACCTCTGGTTATTCCGTCGCCCCATTTCATGGTTTGATTGTTCAAGAGACAGAAACCTTTTTGTTCTTCCAGTTGTTTAGGATCCTCCCATCCCTTCTTTCCCTTGTGGATCCAATGAGGATTGTACGCTGTCACCTCAAAGGATTTCCTCACTATCCGACAAGTCAGCGCATTCCCTTGACGTTAGTGCGTTTGCTCACTGAACTGCCCATGCACCACAATGGGCACTCGCCACTCTGAAACCCGGTCTTGGAGATCCAAGATCCCCCATGTCAGAACCAAGATGACCAGCATGGTCACTGAGGTCAAGCATAAGGTGATAAAAGAAATTGTTAGAAGAAGGAACGAGTACATGGGGATTTTGTTGAATTCCTCATGCTTCATCACTCACCTTTTTGACTCTCACCTTCGCCTGCCTATCTCCCCCATGCTGTGCCTGCAGTCCACAGCCTTACTGCCTTCTGCAGTCCCAACTCCACCTGATCCTGTTTTGATCCACAGAAGCTCTGGAATTCCACTTTCCCTGTGCTTCTTTCTGCTTCCGTTCAACCTCAGTCTTTCCAACTTCTCAATTTGGATTTCCCCTGGGCATTTAAACACCCAGGAACTTCGTCTTCATCCAGTTTTTGATTATGTCTTCTTCCCCTGTCTTGGAGATTGCCGCTTCTTCTCTCACTCCAGTTATTTCGCTTTCTTCCCTCACTCGACTCCCCCTTTGTGAACAACATGTCATCTTCGCATTGGTCCTTGAGGACCCCTTGGTGCTTCTCCGCATTGAACAAAGTGTGGAGTTCAGGAACAATAGAGAAGTCCTCACTGCTGGCCTCATCCATCTATACCACAACTACTCCTGTGGCAGACTCCATCTGGCAATGACCACCAGTCTTCCCATTGACAAGGCCCACCGATGGAACAACCAGCTCACCTCCCAGCGGTTTGAGGTACTCCAGCTCCTTGCCTCTACCAACTTCGCTCGCTTCTTCCACCTCGTCCCTAAGGAGATCATGCAGTGCATTCTCGCTGCCTCAGTTGGGCTCTGCACCAAACAACAACAACGGAACCTCATCCTGACAGTGCCCCCTTCTTCTGAGTCCACCTCTCCCAAGTCTACTCCGAACCTTGACTCCAGAGTTGCTACTGCAGCAACCTCAGAAGAAAGCCAACCCTCTTCGCCATCAAGTCCAATCCCTGTTCCATTCCCACTTCAGAGATGCCAACCTACACCTGCCCCTAACCTCGACTTCTCTCAGTTGGTTGACACCATCCAATCCATATTCCAATCCATGCCCAACCCTCAACTTGCCACCGCAACTGTCTGAGGAGTTGCGCTCCCTCAACGTCGCAATTGTGCAGCTGTCCACTGCTTTATATGTGGCAGCCCCAGCCACCTCCATCCCTCTTGCCCCACCTATCAGTGCCCCTACTGTCAGGCCCACACTCCTGGACACATCCAATCTGCCTGTCCAGTCTACCTCTCTAGAGCCAATGGCAGGGACCCCAATGAAACTGACAGCGACAGTGGAAGTATTGGATTCTGAGATGGTGTCTCAGACATACAACAGGGGTAATGTTACAGAAATCCCCTGGATGACCAAGGCCGAGGAGCACAAGTTCAACTTGTGGGTAACTATGTGGGAACCCAAGGACTCCACTTCCAATTTCGCCCGTTTCTTTGATCTTCCTTCCGATTCCTTTGATCCTTGATCCTTAGAGATCCTTGTCCGATGGAGTTCCATTCTTCTTCTGCTCTTCCTTTCCTATTGGAACTCCTTGATCCTTTTCGTATGTCTTCCTTTGTTCCACTTCCGTTTCCTTCTGCAGTCTGCAGTTTACCTGTTCTCTTCCGATTCTCCTTATGGACGTATCCCCTTCTAGAACGGCACTCTGCTGTTCCGTTTCCCCTTTAGGACTCCTTATTCAGGGTCCGCTCACAGTATATAAATGCCCAGTGTACTTGTAGTTTCCTCAGTTAGTTCTACACAATACGAGTGTAGTATCTAGCCCTATCCACTAGTAGATTGTGATCTACTTGTTGAGACCCTTCTCATAGTCTCTACGCCTACCAAGCATTGAAGACTCTTCAATTAGCTTCGAGGTTAACGTGGCCCTCAAGCTCAAGACTTGCTACTTTACTTGTTGTTCGTCATGTGACTCTCGCTGATAAAGCTAGGTTCTACGCTTAGCATAACACCACGGGTGTGGCCACACATCCCACGTGTACATGGTACCAGTCAACCCCACCAGATCTAGCCAGGCAGCCAGTACCATGTGCACGTCGGAAATGCAGCCACACACAGGGTACCAGCTGTCCACCCTGTATTTTTAGCAAGGCGGCTGGTACCACAGGTATGTGGGATGTGTGGCCACACATGTAGTACCGGCCACCCACCCCATACATATTTTTAGCATGGTGGCCACTACCAGGGGTATGTGGGGTATGTGGCCACACATGTGGCACCGGCTGGCCAGCCAACCCCATCTAGCATGGTGGCCAGTACCATGTGCACGTCAGATATGTGGCCATGTATGTAGTCTGGGACTTTGTCACTGCTTTGCTAACGTGGCAGGTACCAGCCCTGTGTTGTATGTATGACCACATATGTGGTACCAGCCAGCCAGTACCACCTTCAATGATGCTAGTTGGTCTCAATGGGGTACAACTTTGACTGTGTCGGCCAGACCCATCTATGCATTTACCCAGCCACCCATCAGGTGGTACCACATCAGCGACCATTTGTACACATTGGGGGAACCAGTTGTGCAACTCTTTTTGACTGAATGGTCTGGTCTTCTAGAATCATTTTCTCTCTCCCACTAACGATGAGGTCTAGGTCGGTGGGGCTGAAATATCTAGAGACCTGAACCATCATGTTAGAAAGATCTATCAGTCTTTCCAGGTGAGACATCAATCATTCTTACTAGCTTGATCAGATCTAACTCTTTCACAATATTCAAGCCTGACACTACATCAGCAAAACAACCCTTCCTCTGTCCAGAGCTGTCAGAGCTGTCCAGACTAGTCTAGCAAGGTTCCCAACTGGCTAGAGCTGAACAGAAAGTGCAAAAAAGAATCTGCCTATAAATTTGTTTTCAAAATTTCACAAGGCAATATTCCCATCAAATAATACCATTTGACATAGCTTTTGTGACATTTGAAATTAATTTGATTGTGTAGTAAGCCTAGACTTTCAGCAGTGAGAGTGTTAATCCACTAATGTAGTATGTACCAAAGTGGTTGCTAAAAGTTACCAATCTGACATTGATAACCAGACACAGAATTTGCTAGAAAACCAGCTCCGTCATATCCCCTGGAACATTACTCTCGTTTGGGAAATTAAGCAGTTTTTACCTATGCCGAAAGGTCTTCCATTCAGTCTGGCCTCATCGAACTGAAGAACAGTACTGTGAGTTTCATCTTTCTTGGAATGTGTCTCAACAACTGACTCAATGTCTAATCAATAACATGATACTTGCTACTGGCTTTCGATACTTGTTCCCATTCTTGCCACAATATTACGATGGTGCAACATATGAACCCCACGCTGGTTCTGCCACAACAGTATCACCTTTCCTTCCCTTGGACAGTACACACATCTGGGACTTGTATCTTCATCTTTACTCATTCAGAGATACGGTTGCCCAGACCACAGTGATATTCCAGTTTTTGGATTACACAACACTTGCACTGCCCAAAGTCTGGACAAATACGGCAAAGTTTCCAAGCAATCAGACAATGCAGGCATTATATGAGAAGACTGTGGAGGAACATGGGTCAGGTTTGCTGCAACTAAATGTTGGTGCATCATTAACGGGCTATTATTGACACTGTCTTCTTCAGGTGAAATTCATAGAACATTTCCTGTTGTTTTGCAATGCTGATTTATGGAGCATGCATTCCATCTCAATTGTACACTGTTTGTTACGCTAAGTGTAGAACCTAGCTTTATCCGGAGGAGTCGCGTGACGAACGACGGAGAAAGTCGGATGGTTTCTGCCCTAGGTCCTATGTTACCCTTGCGGCGCGAGGTGGAATCGAAGAGTCTACTACGCTGGTTAGGCGGAGAGACAAGAGAAGGGTCTTGACAAGTAGACTCGCAAGTCCACAGGCGGATTGGGCTAGATACTACACTTGTATTGCATAGAACTAACTGGGGAAAAGTACTAGTACAGTGGGCGCTTATATACGTGAGGGCGGACTCTGAATAAGGAGTCCTGAAGGGGAAACAGAACAGCGGAGTGCCGTTCTAGAAGGGGATATGTCCGTAAAGGAAACTGGGTCAAGGGGAGGAACGGAACAGAACGGAACGGAACAGAACGGAACAGAACAGAACAGAACAGAACAGAACAGAACGGAACAGAACGGAACAAAGGAAGACATACTGCAGAAAGGATCAGGAGTCCTGGATGGAAAGGAAGATCAGAAGGTGAACGGGACACCGATTACGTGTCGAAAGAATCAGAAGGCAAATCGAAGAATCGGAGGAAATCGGTATCAGAGAAGTCGGAAGGAGAAGAAGAAATCCACGAGGCGAACTCGTGTTCCTCAGCCTCGGACATCCAGGGGATTTCTGTAACACTGTTCTGAGGCATGATAAGAACAGCTTGGCTCCAAGGAGGTGACTGAAAATCAGGTATGTCACATATCAGATTGGTGAGAACTAAAGTTTGGATTTCTTGTAGGTCCCCTGCATTGCATTCACCATATTGAGCATGGTCTACGATCGCCTTCCAGACATGGTCCAAAATATTTTTTTGTTCAACAAGTTTGATCACTGTCAAATTGTTCAAAAATCACTTGTCCTACTTGGGCAATGTTATGCTAAGCGTAGAACCTAGCTTTATCGGCAAGAGTCATGTGATGAACAACGAATAAAGTAGCAAGTCTTGAGCTTGAGGACCACATTAACCTTACAGCTAAGTCAAAAAGTCTATTATGCTTGGTAGGTGTAAAGACTATGAGAAGGGGTCTCGACAAGTAGATCACAATCTACCAGCGGATTGGGCTAGATACTACACTTGTATTGTGTAGAACTAACTGGGAAAACTACAAGTACACTGGGCGTTTATATACTGTGAGCAGACTCTGAATAGGGAGTCCGAAAGGGGAAACGAAACAGTGGAGTGCCGTTCTAGAAGGGGATACGTCCATAAGAGGAATAGGGTCAAGGGAAACTGCGGAAGGAAACGGAAATGGAACAAAGGAAGATATACAGAAAGGATCAAGAAGTTCTGATAGGAAAAGAAGAGCAGAAGAAGAACGGAACTCTGTTGGACAAGGATTCCTAAGGATCAAAGGAATCAGAAGGAAGATCAAAGAAATGGGCGAAATCTATGGTGGAGTCCTTGGGTTCCCACACGGTAATCCACAAGTTGAACTTGTGTTCCTCAGCCTCGGACATCCAGGGGATTTCTGTAACAGGCAAGGGCTGTTGGGAAATGAATGGTGAACACAGCTTTTTTGGGCTGAGCAACAGGGGGGAATTGATGAAAATCTCCTGTTAGCAGCATTTCGAGGCCTCCGAACAAGACCGATTCATCCACTACTGCTTCCATAGATCTCACAATCCCCAGGACCTTATTCAATATGAATTGTCCACCAAACGAGCAGGGCTCAAGGAGAAAAGTGGGAGTATTAAGAATCTATGATTCAATATTAATTATCTTATCTTGTCTGGGTTGCTCTTCATGATTACTAATACATTCTAGACCCATGACATCATATGTTCTAGACCTTTATGACATAACTATGACACCATTTCTATTCTTATCCAGATGGTGTCATATCATACGATTATCACGCCATCATGGCTAATAGCCAATGGCCTTTATCTCTCATTGCTGCACATTGCACCATTCATTCTCACAATTATTTCACAATTGTACCACCTTCTCTATTTAGAAGGATATCACAATAGATACAAACAGTAGCTAGACACTACTTAAACCCGAGTACTTTTGTACTTAGAATCTAAGCTCTTCTCTCCTCCTAACGAGTAAATAGCCACAAGCAACAGTCCTTCATACTGCGAAGTACCCTAAGTGAGCATTCTCCTCACTGGTTCACCCTTCACTGTTGTCTCTGCATCCAAGGAGATTTTGTACTTTCCTTAGGTTATGAGCCCCGCCTAAGCATAGGCTCGTCGTTTGATGTCCTTAATCCGCCTCGCGTCATACAATGCAGTATGGCTTGGTCTACTCTTTGCAGTGACCAACATCTTGAGCATGATGTTGTCCTTTATGGGCATTCATCAAAGGAATGGAAGGACCACTGGTCTTTACCTTCTGGCCGAGATTATTTTCCTCCCAACTCGTTATTTAATGTGAGATCGTACAGAGGACTTACTGACACAACAACCTCATTTGCGCAGGACATGACTACATCGTTATCCTGCTCTATTCCAAAATGAGGCAAGTGTTCTAAATCTTGATCCAGTTCATTGGTGTTCTTGGCATTGCCATCAAGACTTTGATTGGCTCGCCTGCATCTATCTGTGTGGTGACAACTGTCACCACCCCAATTGTTCCAATCGTTGTCATCCTGACCTCTACCCGATTCCTCCTGGAATCACCTATACTTGTCTTCCAAATTATATTTTGGATCCTACCTACCACTCTCCAGTTCCTCCGGCTTCTCCCATTGTTCCCAAATTTTCATGTTCTACTGGATATCACCTAAGTCTGGCTTCTTCACCTCCTGCCGACATTTCCATACCTCTTCCTGACGACGACAATGTCAACTTCCAACCTCTCCAATCAACCTCTCCGTCTCATCACTCCCAGAGCTGTTCGCCCAGTCCAGTTTATTCTCAGAGGCAATGCTCACGTGAGAGACGAGAGGACTCTGTTACGCTAAGCGTAGAACCTAGCTTTATCCGGAGGAGTCATGTGACGAACAACGGAGAAAGTCGGAAGATAATTCTGCCCAAGGTCCTATGTTACCCTTGCGGCGCGATGGAGTCGAAGAGTCTACTGCGCTTGGTAGGCGAAGAGACTATGAGAAGGGTCTCAACAAGTAGACTCGCAAGTCCACAAGCGGATTGGGCTAGATACTACACTTGTATTGCGTAGAAC
>JBBPNN010001307.1:0-10422 GCA_038090935.1 Hortiboletus campestris
GAAACGTGTATCACATCTCATGACACAATGATGTCATGGTCTAGACCAAAGATAAGAGAAACTTATCTAATAATGGTGAGTAATATGGATAGCATAAAGATGAGGTCATAGACCATTCTAGAATCTGGTATCAGAAATAGAATATCTGAATATGAAATACCAGAATTCTCAACAACCATGCGCGATCGAGAGTGTCTTGCAGAAGGTTTATAGCGAGATGGACAAGATTAAGGATGAAGTTCGGCTGAAGATTAATTTGATCACACCCGAGTTCCTCGCATCGTGGGATGTTGGCTCAACCATTGGAGCGGCAATGGCTGACCATGCACCTACACTGAGCAAGCTTCTGCTTAGTGCCTGTCAGACAACTCATGCATGTAAAGAGAATACTGTCAAGGACTTCAAGATTGTATGCATTGACATTATACCAACATCTTTGTGTGTTACTAAGTTTCTCGTTGCAGCCATGTCAGGTCATCGTCACACAGCTCGCAAAAGTTCGATCAAACTGTAGCCTATATTTTGCTGCACCATTCACACTCTTCTTGTGGACGAATGGCACATCAAGGCAGACGATCAAAGCCCTTGCGCAATTTGGGCTCTGCATTTCGTTCACATCCCTAATGAATTTGTTACATGATCTTGCACTGCATTGCATCAATCAAGCAATCCGTGCCTCGAGATGACCCCATGTGCTTTGCTATGATAATATAAACATCAGCATGTCCATCTTTGTGGAGCAATGACCTGGTGCACCTGCAAAGGTCCAGTCTGGCACATTTTCGATTCTCTATGAGACTAGGAATGCGAATCCAGAGCATATGCGACTTGCACTGATATTACTGCATTCAAAGCAGGCTACCGGGCTCATGTTCAATGCTGATATCCGCCCAACACCCAAGCAAGAAGAGGCGTTTGGTGGTCAAATTTGTGTTCATGTCATCAAGATTCTCCTTGATGGTGACAAAGCATTCAATGACTATCCACACTGCTCGGACCCTCTGCTCCAGCACAAACCTTGGCGGAAACTCGCAGCCAGTCCCAAAACCAAACAGTATCCCCTTCGTACATCAACCATCGACAAAAGTTCTGTTTCTGGAAACATTGCTGTCATCAACAATATATATATCAGCCAACTTAAGATGACCCATGAGGAACTCTCTGACATGGCCATTCCGAGCATCAATGATCAGTCAATGAATGTGCAGATACGGGGCGCCAAAGTCCTTTGGACGGAAGATGTCAACCCCTTTACTCAGCTCCGGTGCATCCAACTTGGCTTCGGTCTCTTTCACCTCTGTATGAACCTCATCTGGGCCCTACTGCACATCCATCGTGGGTCGGTTGCCGAAGCAGGGAGTCTTTGCTACTTCTTTGCCGTCCTCAATTGTACACGTCTTGGTTGTGAACACCCCGATTACCACACATTACTCGCGACCCTCATGCAAATTTTCCGTGGCATGATCCTGAATGCATGGAAGGTTGAATGTGGTTACTCGTCACTTGTGGCATTTTCACTCTTGAATCCAACTCCTCAACAGCTCTACGACATTGCGAGCCAGATCCTCCATAATCATGTAAATCCATCACTGGACCCATCAGGCAAGACACCACATGCTGTACCGATCAATAACGTGAATCGGAATCTCCAAATCTTAACCCGTGACTTGCTCTATGTCTTCGAACTCATGCATGCAATATCGGACAGAGACTTCGGGAGGGTTGAAGATATGCTTGAATATCTGACAATGATCTTCCGTGGTGCCGGGTCTAACAACTATTGTACAGAGATTCTTCACTTTATTTTCAACCTCAAGCATATCTGGACACCCGAGTTTGCATGAGTGTAAATTTTCTGTGAGAACGTTGCATTTGATTATGCATTGGCATGACAGCGATGTCATGCGTGACAATATGCTTGTCAACTTGACTGGGCTCGAGGGCCATTTCATGGCTATAGACCTGAATATCAAGCATCTCATATGCTTTTTAAAGGTATCTCATAGTCTATCTGATTGGCTCAAGCCATCTCGACCATGGTCAAAAAGCACTTTTTTGCAGTGAAGGGTGTATATGCTAGTTGGGATCGCTTGGGTGATATCTCAGTGACAGTTGATCTCCTTTAGCACATTCGAAAGCAAGTTGGAAGCTCTCTGGGCATCTTGTATCACAGTCTCACTCATATTACTCCCAACACTGACACTTCAGTATGAAAGATCACATACAAAGTCAACGAGCTTGCGATGCATGTGGTCACACCTGATCGTAACACAAATACAACAGTCAAACCTGTCATCAATACCCTTTTATCTGGAGAACAGAAACTTAAGTCTTCAACATTAGCAACCTTTAACAAGAAGGTGCAGAGTATGTTAGCAGATGTGGGAATTGAACCTGAGGAGGACGAAATACCACCTGCTTCATTTGATGATTCCAACGCAGCATTTGATCTCTCAGATTCTCTCTCTTGACCTGAACGTGTAGTTATCATAACGACAGACTACAGCTTTTGTACAGATGGTAGTTCTCGTTGCCTCTTTGCTAAATGTGCTATGTTAAACACTCTCTTGACATGAGCTCGATCGAACTGTCTGATAACATCAAAGAGCTGTTGTCCGTACTGAATCCTCCATTCAGCTGTTTCTTGCAAAAGATCCACAATGTCCTGAGCAGATCCGAGTTGGCTTGGGTGAATCTTGCTGAGCAGATTGAGTCCCTCATCGTCACATATCCATGTCATAGGCCGTATGAACTGGTAGGGATCTTGACTGTGGATCTTGTTTTGCCAAGTGACAAGTGTATCTAGGAGACCTGGATGATCTTCTCTTGCACAGTGCTGAGTCCGCTTGCATTTTGTTGCTGTCAGAGCCTCCTTGTTGGGCTGTCCAGTATAGATCTCGCCGAGAAAGAATGTTGAAAGCTTGAAGTCTGAGCCCAGGTGGCGATTGCAACACCACTGAGTAGAGTAGTATCAAGCTAGCAAGGGTTAGCATCAAACGAGCTCTTTGTGTGCGCTTCTAGTACCTGAGGAAGTATGGTCATCAAGATACTCATTAAAGAACTCCCAAAGGCATGTCATCAATTGAACTAGTTGAATCATTGCACGTCCTGTTCGGTCTTGTTTGGACGAGTTCTTTTTTACTGTCCTACCATGTGGTCTATCCGGATCTTCAGCATCAAGATGAAGGGTTTCAAGTTTTACATCCAGGACCCAGGGCTTGTACATCACAACAAATAGCTCATGCATTGCTGAATCACAAACAGCATGACCAGCTTGCTGGATGAGTTCAGCAAGGTTTTTGTGTTACAGAAATCCCCTGGATGTCCGAGGCCGAGGAACACGAGTTCGCCTCGTGGATTTCTTCTTCTCCTCCTGACGACCCCGATTCCGATTTCCTCCGATTCTTCAATTTGCCTTCTGATTCTTTTGACCCGTAGACGGCGTCCCGTTCACCTTCTGATCTTCTTTTCCATCCGGGACTCCTGATCCTTTCCGCAGTATGTCTTCCTTTGTTCTGTTCCATTCTGTTCTGTTCCTCCCCTTGACCCAGTTTCCTTTACGGACGTATCCCCTTCTAGAACGGCGCTCCGCTGTTCTGTTTCCCCGTTAGGACTCCTTATTCAGAGTCCGCTCTCACGTATATAAACGCCCGTTGTACTTGTACTATTCCCCAGTTAGTTCTACGCAATACAAGTGTAGTATCTAGCCCAATCCGCCTGTGGACTCGCGAGTCTACCCGTCGAGACCCTTCTCTTAGTCTCTTCGCCTACCAAAGCGCAGTAGACTCTTCGATTCCACCTCGCGCCGCAAGGGTAACGTAGGACCTTGGGCAGACACCATCCGACTTTCTCCGTCATTCGTCACATGACTCCTCCGGATAAAGCTAGGTTCTACGCTTAGTGTAACACAAGGGGGGTAATGTTACAGTTTTTCTTCTTTCCCATCGTATCTTTCTTTTCTGCTTTCCTCGTCAAGTACCTACTGTACTTTTCTCAGACTATTCCTACACATGTGGGTTTTCAGATTATTCCTTGTAAATCCTTTATCTTCTACGTTTGTACTTCTTTGATCTCTTCTCTTGTTTTCTTTCTTGTTCTTTGGACAGATATCTCCTCGGCCGACTCTCTTATCTCGGCCTCGTAGTTCCTATCTTCCCTTTACTACTGCAGATGACGCATTACTTTACCTCATCATTCTTTAGACTTCCTCCAAGTTCTACTGCGGATGACACGTCTCTTAGTATATATACCTCTCTGCCTGTACAGTAGTTCTTTACACTCATTCTACGCAATCTTAGTGTACTTTAAAGTGTCCTGACGTCCGATCGACTCAGTACATCGTCCTTCGTCCTTCTGCCCTTGTTTTGCGTCTCTTCGTGTGAAACTGCCTTTGAAACCCTCGTCCCTCGTATATCCTTGCAGACCTAGTCTATTGTACTTTCTCAGTTGTTGCGTCTCTTCGTGAGTACCACCTGAGAAGTATAACTTTGAATTTCTTCTTGTGTATGCTACACGTAACAAAAGAACGAGTGTAATCTTTCGTCCCTCCTATTTAGGAGCAGGACGCCCCCACTAGCAAAATTTCTCGACACATAGACCGCACCCTTCGTCGAGGCTTTGGACTCCCACCCGACGACAACACTTCTGACATAGAAGTCGATCAATTCTCTGTACCCCCCGAAACCTTGGAAACTCCTGAACCTAGCACTCCCCAACAACATTGACCTCCTTGTAACCCAGCAAACCCCCCAACCATGTCCCGCGCCCCCACTGAATTGAAAGCGGCTCTCCCCGCTGATTTCTCTGGCAAACCTGCCGACACCACACGATGGATTAAAGCCATGCGTGCATATTTCTCTATCAACAAGGACCTATACACCCTCGACTCCCAGAAAATCATGACCACGCTCAATAAAATGAGTAATGGACGAGGAATTTCCTTCTCCGAAATGTGGTATGATAAGATGTCCGATCCCAGGGCTGACGCCATGGACTTAACATTCGACAAATTCACTGAAAACTTTGAAACCACCTTTTTTCCCTTCGACACCAAAGCCACTGCTCGCCACGAACTTTCCAGGCTTACCCAGAAATCCTTCCGTCGTCCTGATGGAGTCTTCGATGATGGTTTCCAGAAATACATCACCGATTTTCAAAACCTCTCCTCCCGTGCTGGGATCACTGACGATAAAAGATTGGATCGAAAAGGCCAAGACTTTCCACGCACAAAAAATGCGAATTCTAGCTTTGAAAGGAGGAAGATCGTATACTCCCACTCGACCCTCGACCTCCAACAAAGATCCTAACGCCATGGATGTTGACGTTATCTCCCTTTCCAAACTCACCCCCCAAGACCGCACTAAATGCATTCGTGAGGGAAGATGTTTTCATTGTAGAAACACCGGACACAATGCCACTCAATGCACCAAGTACCGGAACAACCCTCCTCGCCCCCAAACCACTCGTCCACTAAACATCCGAACCACTGAGACAACTCCTACTTCTTCTTCGTCCTCACCCCCTGCCGAAATACCCTCCGCGTTATCTTTGTTCGTCTCCTCCCTAAAGACTCAGGGGAAAGATGAAGGTGAAATCCTTCAAGTCCTTCAAATGTGCTACAAAGAACCCGAACCCGCAAAGGAAGAAGTCGCTGTCATGAACATTAGTCAGGATTTTTGAACCGGGAAGTCGTATCGACGTCTTCTTCCTATACTATTCACCATGTACTTGTAGCACCCCGAAATGAACGCACTCTCCGTTTTCCGGTAAAACTACAGGTCGGAAAACAAATCGTTGTAACCACTGCCCTCATAGATTCCGGAGCCACCGGAAACTTTATCGACCTCGGACTTCTTTCCCTCATGAACTTCCCTATGCAATGTCTCCCCAGTCCTGTCGACGCATACAATGTCGATGGAACTTTGAACAAGAAAGGCACTATCCTCTGGAAAGCTAAACCCCTGGTACATATTAACAGACGACCCGAATATATTGAACTCATGGTCGTCTCCCTCAAAAGAAAACAAATCATTTTAGGAATGCCTTGGCTTAAAACCCGAAATCCTCAGATCGACTGGAAATCCCACACCATCACTTTCCCTCAGTCTATCCCCTCTACCGTTCCTGTGGAAGAACCTCCTCGCCGTTATTTACTTCGCCTCCTTAACCTAGATGTTGATGAAGAGATATCTTCTCTCTTTACTGAACGATATCCTAATGGGGTTGATGTGTCTCCTAGTGAGTACCTCCCCCAGGGAACCCCAACAGAAGTCATCAACAAGATCACGTTGTCCACCCAACTTGCCCAAGAAAATAAACCCCCTGAAATAAGTCTTCCTTCTTGGTGCAAAGACTTCGAAGATGTCTTTTCTGAAAAGACATATGATCAACTACCTCCGCATCGTTCCTTTGACCATACCATCGAACTCAAACCCTCTTTTATCCCAAAGGTTGCTAAGGTCTATCCACTAAACCCGAAAGAACAAGACGCTTGCCGAACTTTCATAGAAGAGCACTTAAAGACTGGACGTATCATCCCATCTAAATCCCCTCAGGCCGCACCATTTTTCTTCGTTCCAAAGAAGGATGGATCTCTTCGTCCTTGCCAGGACTATCGATATCTCAATTCCCATACAGTCCGCAACGCCTATCCTCTTCCCCTAATTCCTCCCCTCATTGACTGGATGAAAAATTCTACCTGGTTCACTAAATTCGACATCTGATGGGGTTACAATAACATTTGTATCCAAGAAGCTGATCAATGGAAAGCTGCGTTTATCACCCCGTTCGGCTTGTATGAACCCACTGTCATGTTCTTCGGTTTCTGCAATGCTCCACCCACCTTTCAAGCCTTTATGAACCACATCTTCGCCGATATGACTGCCGAAGGCTGGCTGGAAATCTACATGGACGATCTCGGTATCCATACCAATGGCAACCTCGCCCTTCATCATGAACGAACTCGCCGTGTTCTTCTCCGTCTTCGAGAACATAATCTCTCTCTCAAACTATCCAAATGCACCTTTGACACCCCTCGAATAGAGTTTCTTGGTATGATCATTGGTCAAGGACAAGTCGCCATGGATCCCATCAAGATCGCTGCCATTCGTGACTGGCAACCTCCTACCTCGGTCAAAGGCATTCGTTCCTTCTTAGGTTTCACTAATTTTTACCGAAAATTCATCCCCAATTTCTCTAACACCGTTGCTCCCTTGATCCTGCTCACCCAGAAAGATCAACCATGGCTCTGGACCACTTTACAACAACGCGCTTTTGATTCTCTCAAAACCACCTTCTCTTTGACCCCTGTCCTTGCCATCCTGATGTCACTCGCCCATTCTCCATCATGACCGACGCTTCCCTTCTTGCTGCTGGAGCGGTCCTTCTTCAAACCGACACCAACGGTGATCTTCATCCCTGTGCCTATTTTTCTCGCACCTTTGCACCGGCAGAACGAAATTATGATATCTATGATCGAGAACTCCTTGCCGTTATCCTTGCTCTCACCGAATGGTGACACTACGTCCTTGGTACCACTCATCCCGTCACTATCATCACAGATCATAAAAATCTTTCTTACCTTAAAGACCCACGAAAACTTTCTCGTCGACAAGCCCGCTGGTCCCTTTTCCTTCAGGACTTCGACATCCTTTGGAAAGTTCTTCCTGGTATCAAAATGGCTCCTGTGGATGCTTTATCCCGTCGAGATCCTGTTGACACTTCCCTTGATAACGTTGACTCATCCATTATCCCAGACCCTGCTGTCATCAACGCTTTGGATCTTTCTCTTGCTACTCACATCCGAAATTCTTCTTCTTCTGATCCTCTTGTCCTCCATGCTCTTGCAAACCTTGATGATGGCTCTCCTCTATTTCCTCGCTCCTCCCTTTCTGACTGGTCCTTTGATAATGGACATTTGTATTTCAAGGGTCGTATGTATGTTCCTTCATCCTCCCATTCCGCTCTGCTTCATTCTATCCATTCTTCCCCGCTTTCTGGACACCTGGGTCGTTTTCGTACTAAGGCCATTGTTGAACGTGATTTCTGGTGGCCGGGCCTTTCTTCTTTTATTTCTCATTTCATCGCCGGATGTTCTGTTTGCCAACAAAACAAAGTCCTCACCCACCCGACCACCCCGCCTCTTCTACCCATCTCTTCCTCCTCGTCTTTGCCCTTCCGACAACTCTCTGTGGACCTTGTCACCAATCTTCCTGTATCTCGTGGTTATGATTCCTTAATGGTCGTGGTCGACCATGGCCTTACGAAGGGAGTAATTCTCGCTCCTTGCTCAAAAACCATAGATGCCAAGGGAGTTGCCCAACTTTTCTTTGATTTCGTATTCAAACGCTTCGGTCTCCATGACTCTATCATCTCTGATCGTGGTCCTCAATTCGCCTCTGCCTTCACTCGAGAACTTGCTCGCCTGCTAAAATATGATGTCAAACTCTCAACTGCTTATCATCCTCAAACCAATGGTCAAACAGAACGAACCAATCAAGAGATCGAAATGTATCTTTGCATCTTTTGTTCTCACAACCCTCATGACTGGACCAATTTCCTAACCTCCACCGAATTCATCCATAATTCTGTCCCCCATAGCTCCACAAAGACATCTCCATTCTCCCTCCTTTATGGTTATGAACCTCGTGCTTACCCTCCTTTTGGAAAGACGTTTATTCCCGCTTTAGAAGGTCATTTATCCTCTCTTGAAAATGCCCGAAAAGAAGCCCTTGCTGCACATGAGTCCACTTGTCGGATCATGATATCTTGTTCTTCCAGGAAGTTCTCCCCCTGGAAAGTAGGAGATAAGGTATGGCTCGAAGCCACCAATCTTTGCCTTGGATACCCCTCTCGAAAACTCGCTCCAAAACGTCACAGACCTTTCGAAATCTCCCAGGTCCTATCTCCTCTCACTTACCGACTTCGCCTTCCGCCCACATGGAAAATCCACGACGTATTCCATGCCACTCTCTTATCTTCTTATCGACAGACTGAAGCACATGGTCCCTCCTTCTCCCGACCTCCTCCGAATCTTATCAATGCCGAAGAAGAATATGAAGTTGATCACATCATTTCTCACAAAGGAACCCGTGGTCGCCGTCTGTACCTAACCGCATGGAAAGGCTACTCTTCAGCCGAAAATACATGGGAACCCGAAGACAATCTCCGTCACGCTCCCACCATTCTTTCTTCTTATAAACGAACTCATCATCTTTCATGATTTTTCATTCCCCTCCTTTCTTCTACACCTGGGAAGTGGAGTCTCTTCGTGAAGCACCCCCCCAGTATATGTTTTTCTACGATTTTCTCTTCCTGAACAATCAATATGTCCTTTCTTTCCTCTTCTGTTGCATCTTCATCTTTATCTTCTTCTTCTGTACCTACTTTCCCACTACGTTCCAGGCGAGTTTTTCCTATCTTCTTACCCATCTTCGCCACCCATTCTCTCTACGCCGCCATCCTCGCAAATCCCGTCCTCCTCCACGCCATAGAGGTCCTCCCTCCTTATGAAGAAGATAACATCACTCAGGAGCTTGTTCGTCTATTCCATGATGTTTCCGCGACTCAACGTTACCATTTCCAAGCGGCCCCAAGTGACCTTCCCGCTGAATTTGGAATTCCTCTCCGACTTCATTTGGACGCCCTTCCTCGACGAGTCCTGACCATCCTCCACCTATATGGATTTCATCAATATGTCGAACGACTCTCTCCCTCTATCATATACCCCACCTTTCGCCATATTTTTCTCTCTTTACCTATGGCTGACAGAGATCGCTACCTTGAATGCACTCAACTACCTCCCACTCCCGATTCTCCATCTTCCATCCCTGTACCTGCCCCCTCCTCTTCCCTCATCTCTCGCATCTCCTCTCCCTCCCCCTCTACTGTCTCTTCTTCTCAAACTGCCATAGAAGAGGTTCCTGAAGATGCTTTTCTCCTCCACCGCGCTGCCGTAGAGGCTATTCACAGGTACCTTCCTGATGGAACAGAGGTAGTTTCATCTCCCAATCGCGTTCTTCCTCACCCTCCTCAACTACCCGCGTCTGCTCTCTCCGAATGCTTTCGGTGTCATCGTCTCGGCCACTATCGAGAGAACTGTCCCGATTACACCTGTCCGATCTGCCACTTGTCAGCCCCAGGTCATCCTCAATCCTCTTGTCTTCGGTCACAATGTGACTTTTGCCATAATTGGGGACATGGACGATGATTCTGTCCCGAGCGAATCTGCAGACATTGTGATCAACATGGGCATGTATTTGATGATTGTCCATTCGAGACGCTTTCTTTGGAACAATCCACCTTTCTCTACGGCCCTTCCTCCCTTCCCCCCGATCTCCCTACCTAATGGTATTCTTCTCGAACCTGGGGTTCGATTGTACAAGGTGTTACAGAAATCCCCTGGATGTTCAAGGCCAAGGAACA
>JBBPNN010001308.1:0-10421 GCA_038090935.1 Hortiboletus campestris
TAGACGGCGAACAAGTGGCAAGAATGACAGTGGGGAGTGTCAACTGTCTCGCGGTCTCAAACGATGGCAAACTGATCGCAGCGGGGACATTCCACGGCGAAGTCTGGGTGTGGGACGCAAAGACTTACGAACAAGTCTTCATGCGCTGGGAGGATACCAGCGACATCAATGGCGTCGATTTCTCGCCCGACTCGATGCACCTCGTCGTCGCATCGCGTAACCGCACAGCAACTATCCGGAAAGCCTCAACGGGCGAGAGAGTCATGGACCCACTCCGCCATGAGGACAGGGTCATAGCTGCCAAGTATTCTCCACGAAATAATCGAATCGCAACAGCCACTCCTCGTTCAGTTCGGGTCTACAATAGCATCGATGGTCGCCTCCTCGTAGACATCAAAGCGAACGTTATACCGTGGTACAATACTGGTCTCCTTTGGTTCAACGACCACCTCGTTGTTGTGTCTGATGCTAAAATCAAACGAATCGATGCACGCACTGGGTCAGCGGTCTCCGAATGGCCAGTTCCCAATACCAAGCACTCCTCGTGCATTGCCCTGTCGCAGGATGGGGAATTCATCGCATACTCTACAGACCGTACCGTCGTGTTTTGGGACACGTCGACAAAATACCAGCGCGGTCTCATTCAGCACCCTCAAGACATACGGTCAATTGCACTCTCCGCAGACCAGAGGCTTATCGCACTAGGTGGGGAGGGTAGAAAAATCACTAAACGCCTATCTCGTATCACTGCAAGTATCGTGTACTATTACTTGGATCGTTCTGTATCTGACCCATTTTCCAGGAACCATACATTGAGATTTCGGGTGATGCGCTCAATTCGTGGAAGCACGATCGACTCGCGAACGCGGAAGCTTTATTGACCGCAGCAATCTCCACGGAGCCGAATTCAAGCTATCTCGCTTGTCGAGCTCTCGTGAGAGGACGGTTACGAAAGTGGGACGGGGCAATTGATGATGCCGAAGAGGTTCCGTCTTCTCTACCACACTCTGATGCCAACGCTAATTTACACAAGTCCCTCAAAATTCTGCCCTCAGTTATTGGCCATATAGCAAAGAGTGTGGCGTTTGTCGGCAAGGGGAAAAAGCACGACGGATATCGAGAGTGCGACATTGCGCTCAACCGATTCCATTCACCCCTGGTTACCTTTATCTCTTTGATGAAGGTGTGTATTCCATGCGCTCGATCTTGGTTTCCCCTCAGTTGCTCACATTGCTTAGGCTATCATCTTATTTATGGCCGGAGAGCACAACGATGCGATATCGCTCTTAGACGACCTCATCGCCACCGTGCCATTGAACTCACCATGCTACGTGGTCAAGGCACGCGGATACGCGTTATCACACGCCGAACATCACTGACATTTTCAGCAGGCATATATGTACCTGCTGCTTGGAAACTCGAGTATGGAGTGCAGCAACTATGTGGCCGCCATTCAATCATTTGAGCGTGCACGAATCGAAATAGGACGTCACGCGACTCGACCACTCTTGGTGGCCTCATTGGTAAGCTTCCTAACGGCTATAGCGCAATATATAGAAATCGCTCGCCTTCTTGGACAGATATCTGGATGGAAGTTCAATGATCTCGGCATCACAATTCGACAGCGTCTTTGTGAATCCCTGTATGCAGCGGGTCGCACAAGGGAGGGAGCCGTAGTTGTTCTGGAGATGGCAAAAACTTTTGGAAAAGAGGTCTATACAAGCAAGTCCATTGCCAACTGGGTTTCTGGTGAGTCTACCCTTCCCGGTTTGCTATAGATCCGACGTCTCTCCACAGATTTCACGCAGCGATGTCTCAGTACTCCCAAAAGCGAGGGTGACGCACTCTCGAGGGTAGCTGGATACGTCAGCGCCCCGACGCTTCGTGCAACCCTCGGTTCAACAACCGTTACTCCACTCTTGAGAACGTGGGCAACAGCGACTTTGGCGCGTGTCTCGTGGAGAGATGCCTTGGTTGCCGCCGTCGGTGTAAGTATTTGCTTTTGCTTTGGTATCTCGTGCAATTGATGCCGGTTTGTAGTTCACGCTTCCGAGATTCACAATTTATCGGGTCACGTGCGAAGGTCTTGAAACAGTCGACCGCTTAACGGACGCGACCGAATGTTTCCTTGAAATGGCAAGCGAATTGGCACAGGTAATACAAGGCAGGCAGGTAAAATGGGTTCTCGGTGAGTGAGCGTGTATGCAACACAGGTGATTCTTACATAACCATTCTTTTGTCAGACTTCAAATCACGATGTCGCGGGAAACTAGAGGATATGGGGGATGCCGCAATGAACGCTCGACGATATGACGAAGCTATCTCGCAGTATTCGGCTGCACTGTCCCTGAGTCCCACTGCCCCCCAAGCCATGTTCGTTAAGCGAAGCAAGGCATGTGCAATGAGGGGCATGTGGGAAGATGCATTAAATGATGCAAATGAGGCACGACATTTTGTTGTACTCAAGTGTGGCTTTGTTGATCGAAATTTTCAGGGTATTATGCTCGATCCATCATCACCATTTGGGCATGAGATGAAGTATGTGGCATTATGCGGGGCAGGACATCATAAGGACGCAACAGATGCGTTCGAGACAATGCTCTTGAAGATTTCGCGGTCCCTTGATCCGGAGATTCGCGGTGAGGGTGACAACGTCATCCTAAAGTTTATCCACTGATATTGTCTCGTAGAACTTCGTTGCCAGTACACCGAAACGAAAGAAGCCACTCGCAAGGCCATTCGCAAGGCCATTCAGGATGCCATTCGCGAATCGCCGCGAGTTCTCATTAACACCTCTTCTGGTCGTCTCTGCGACAAAGATGAGCAGGCCGCTGCATTCAAATCATCACCAGCCTTTGTGGAGCTCACCTCGTCAATGACAACACACATCGACCACGCCCGCATCGAACAAGAAGTCAAGGAATACTACCGTTACGCCACGTTTTCGCACAAGTGGGAAGTCAATGAACCTCTCTTTGACAAGGTCATAAACATTGTGGTGTACGACCTCGGGGAGTCTCCCACACATGACAAGCTGCGAATGTTCTGCAAGATCGTGCGGGACGCTGGATTCCACTGGGCATGGAGTGATACGTGTTGTATCAAAAAAACAGATCATTTTGTACTCCAAGAAGCCCTGGTTGCCATGTTCAAATGGTACGAGGGTTCTTCCCTGACAGTCATTTTTCTCCGTGGCGTTCGCTCTCCATCACGGCGCGGCGATCTGATGAAGAGCATTTGGAACACTCGGGCTTGGACATTTCAGGAGTATCATGCCTCCAAGGTGGTCCGATTCTACACTGAAGACTGGACGCCGTACATGAACCTCGATATTCCCAACCACAAGGAGTCACCCGAGATCATTTCGGAAATGGAGGAGGCAACTGGTCTGTCGGCACAAGCCTTGACCGGACTTCAACCAGGCTTAGATGATATACGGGAAAAACTTTGTTTGGCTTCGAGACGAGAAACGACTCTCGTCGAGGATGCAGCATATTCGTTACTCGGCATATTTTCTGTCTCCTTGCCGATTGTATATGGTGAGAGGGACCAGGCACTCGGGCGACTCTTAGCACAGCTACTCACAAATTCGGGAGACGTGAGCATCCTTGCATGGACAGGGAGATCTGGGAGCTTCAATAGCTGTCTCCCTGCTAATATTGCTGTATTCAGCCAGATGCCGACCTCTCACATTCCGCGGGCTATTGAAGGTGCCGAAATGGAGAGGACCACTGCCAGATTGCGGGCCTCACTCAATTCCACCTTGGTCATGAAGCTGTATGATTGGCTCAGTGTACTTCCCATACCGATGTTCGCAGGACAACGGATGAAGCTTCCGTGCATCTCATTCAAACTTGGGCACTTATCCGCCTCTCGGTACGAATCGGGACATGTTTTTCGTGCAAAGACAGACGCACTCGGGGTTGTGGAGATTAGGACCACAGAAGATCTCTCTCGATTGGATTCCCTGATTCTTGTTCACCCCTGGATCGACTTCCTGCTCGACAGACAGCCCGTCGGAAGTATCATACAGACCATCCCTGAGGAGAACACAGACAATCAGCCTTTTATGTTAGGCGACTTGTCGTCATTGCCTCTCCCTTCCAATACCATACCGGTGGCCAAGCAAACACGAGCTTCGCGGATCGCTGCTCGGCTTGGACTGCCATTTGGTGCACGAGCTCAAGACACGGCCTCACTACTATCCCCGTCGCCTGTATCGCTGACGGACAAGCGAACGCAGGCGTTCCGGCTCGTCGCTCGCCTCAGACAACCATTTGGTGCACTGTTGTTCACGCCGACGCGTCAAAACGTGGAGGAATACAAAAGGGCCGCTGCGGGGAGCAGAGTGATTGTTCAAGTAAAGGAAGACATGCCGTTGAACGTGCTGATAGACAATGCACGGATGCTGGACGTACTGTAATGACTGTCGTCAGTTACTCGTGTCGGATTTTCTCCTCTCCTTAAGACTTCTGTATCTTTTCTTTGACGAACGTTCCCGCGAACTCTCGTTATTGTCGCTCTCTGGCGTAATGGTAGTACTCCTTGACTTCTTGTTCGATGTGGGCGTGGTCGATGTGTGGTCATCGACGGGGTGAGCTCCACGAAGGCTGACAAGTTGGCAGTGACAACGATTTGAACTGCCCATCTCTGTCGCAGAGACGACCAGAAGTGGTTCTGATGAGCACTCGCGGCGGTTCGCGACTCGAATAGCATCTGGAATGGCTTCGTGAACGGCCTTGCGAGTGGCTTCTTTCGTCTCGGTATACTGGCGACAACGTTCTACGAAACAAGATATACATATGACGTCACCCTCATCGCAAATCTCCAGATCAAGGGACCGCGACACCTTCAAGAACATTGTCTCGAACGCATCTATTGTGTCTTTACGATGTCCTGCCCAACATACTTCATCTTATACCCAAGTAACGATGAATAGATTGAGCTTTCGATAAGGATATAACTAAAGACACACTTGAGTACAACGAAATACATGCTTCGTTTACATCATTCAATGCATCTTGCCCATGCCCCTCATCGTACACGCCTTGCTTCGCTTAGCGAACACGGTTTGTGAGGCATTAGGACACAGGGACACTGCAGCCGAATACTGCGAGATGGCTTCGTCATATCGTCGCGCGTTCATGGCGGCATCCCCCATATCCTCTAGCTTCCCGCGACACCGGGATTTGAAGTCTGACAAGGAATGGTAGGTATCGCCTGTGTTGCATACACGCTCACTCACCGAGAACCCATTTCGCCTGCTTGCCTTGTATCCCCTGTGCCAATTCGTTTGCCAATTCGTGGAAACATTCGGTCGCATCCATGAAGCGGTCGACCGTTTCAAGACGCTCGCATATGGCCCGATAAATTGAGAATCTCGGAAGCGTGAACTGCGAACCGGTATCAATAGAGATACAAAAGCAAAAAGAAATACTTACACCGACGGTGGCAACCAAGGCATCTTTCCACGAGACACGCGCCAAAGTTGCTGTTGCCCACATTCTCAAGAGTGGGGTAACGGTTGTTGAATCGAGGGTTGCACGAGGCGTCGAGTCGTTGACATATCGAGCTACCCTCGAGACTGCGTCACCGTCACCATCGCTTTCGGAAGTACAGAGACATCGCTGAGTGAAATCTGTGGAGATAAGTCGGATGTATTGCAAACCTGGAAGGGCAGACTCACCAGAAACCCAGTTAGCGACGGGTTTCCTCGTATAAACCTCTTTGCCAAACGTTTTTGCCATTTCCAGCACAACCTCGCCTCCCTCTCTTGTGCGACCCGCTGCATATAAGGCTTCGCAAAGACGCTGTCGAATTGTGATGCCGAGTTCATTGAACTTCCATCCAGATATCTGTCCAAGAAGGCGAACGATGTCTATATATTGCGCCATAGCCGTTAGGAAGCTTACCAATGAGGCTACCAAGAGCGGTCGAGTCGCGTGGCGTCCCATTTCGATTCGTGCACGCTCAAATGATTGAATGGCACCCTCGTAGTTACTGTACTCCATTTTCGAGTTTCCAAACAGGAGATACATATATGCCTGCTGAAATATCAGTGGTGAAATTCGGCGTATGATGACGCATTATCCACGTGCCTTGACCGTGTGGCATGGTGAGTTCAAGTGCACGGTAACGATGAGGTCGTCTAAGCAGGATATCGCATCGTCGTGCTCTCCAGCCATGAATAGGATGATAGCCTAAGCGATGTGAGCAGCTGAGGGGAAACCAAATTTGAGCGCATGAGATGCACACCTTGATCAAAGGGATAAAGGTGGCGTGCACTGCATGGAACCGCTTGAATGCAACGTCACACTCTCGATACCCGTCGTGCTTTCTCCCCTTTCCTACAAGCGCTACACTCTTTGCAATATAGCCAATGACTGAGGGCCCGATTTTGATGGACTTGGTTTTGATTAGCGTCAGCGTCAGAGTGTGCGTAGAGAAGACGGAACCTCTTCGGCATCATCAATTGCTCCATCCCACTTTCGTAGCCGTCCTCTCACGAGAGCTCGACAAGCGAAATAACTTGGATTCTGCTCCGTGGAGATTGATGCGGTCAATAACGCTTCCGCGTTCGCAAGTCGATCGTGCTTCCACGAATGGAGCGCATCGCCCCAAATCTGAATGTGTGGTTCCTGGAAAGTGGCGTGTAGACGAGACAAAGGATTGAATAGCGGGTAGGGAGGTAGTCAGATACAGCATGATTCAATAATACACGATACTTGCAATGATACGAGATAGATGTTTGATGATTTTCCCACCCTCCCCACCAAGGGCGATGAGCTGGTCTGCTGAGAGTGCAATCGAACGTATGTTTTGAGCGTGCTGAATGATACCGAGCTGGGATTTTGTCAACAGATCCCAAAACACCACGGTATGGTCTGTAGAGTATGCGATGAATTTCCCATGATGCGACAGGGCAATGCACGAGGAGTGCTTGGTATCGGGAACTGGCCATTCGGAGACTGCTGATCCAGTAGATGCATTGATTTGCTTGATTCTATTGTCAGACACAAGAAAGAGGTGGTCGTTGAACCAGAGGAGACCAGTATTGTACCACGGTATGACGTTCGCTTTGATGTCTACGAGGAGGCGACCATCGATGCTATTGTAGACCCGAACTGAACGAGGAGTGGCTGTCGCGATTCGATCACCTCGTGGGGAATACTTGGCTGCTGTGACCCTGTCGTCGTGGTAGAGTGTGTTGATGACTCTCCAGCCCGTTGAGGCGTCCCGGATGGTTGCTGTGCGGTTACGCGATGCGACGAGGAGGTGCGCGGAGTTGGGGGAGAAATCGACGCCGTTGATGTCGCTGGTGCCATTCCAGTGCATGAAGACTTGTTTGTAAGTTCTTGCGCCCCACACCCAGACTTCGCCGTGGAATGTCCCCGCTGCGATCCATTTACCATTGTTCGAGACCGCGAGACAGTTGACACTCCCCGCTGTCATCCTTGCCACTTGTTCGCCGTCTACCGCTCGCCACACCCGCACTGAATCCTCGTCTCCGCTCAAGAGATACACTCCGTTCTCTGCAAATGTCCCTGCCCATATTGTGGTACTCCGGTCGACCTTGCTGAGCTGCGTTCCCCCTTGTCCAACGGTCAGTATCAATGCAGTTCCTCTTGTCCGTGCGTACCGGTTATTGTCAACATCAACTGCTCAGAACTATGAAACGGAAGGAAGACCAAGGTTACGAAAGAAAGAGACTGGCCGTGGGACTTGTCGATGCCTCCTCCGCATATATGCCTTCCCTTGATATAGATCAGTGCGCAAGCGCCGTTTTCGGTAGTCTGGTGACCAGACCGCTCTATGAGGCAAGGGTCACCAGACTACGTTTTCGGCACTTGCCCAGGCGGACCGTGGTTCCAGTAAGGAATCGTCCCTCCTCCAAGGCATTGCCTCACGAAAGGTATCTGCGAGTGCGACCCCCACACCGTTTTCGAGGGAGAGGTCAAAAGCAAAATGACCCGTCACTCGTGGAAGGCTGTTTCAGTTTCTACTGCGTTGGTGTGAGTGTCTCTCTGCTTTGTTCGGTTGGTTTGGAGGCCAGACATCCAACAGTCGCAACTTGTCGGGTTATAAGGGAAGTGTTGAAACGATCGACTGCTTAACAGATGCAGTTGACGGTTTCCATCAAACGACGAGTGAAGTGGGAGGAAAGACAAGCTTTTCAACACTCGGTCTTCCGTGGGTCGAAGTGACGTCTTGGTCACGGAATGAAATCTATCACTATGCGTGCCTTGGTGCAAATTCCTTCTTCAATACAGAGGGGTCCATACTTGATACATTCATGCTTCGTTTGCATCATTTAACGCATCTTCCCATATGCCCCTCATCGCACATGCCCTGTTTCGCTTGACGGACACGGCTTGTGAGGCAGTAGGACTCAGGGACAGTGCAGCCGAATACTGCGAGATGGCTTCGTCATATCGTCGCCCCTTCATGGCGGCATCCCCCATATCCTCTAGTTTCCCGCGACATCGGGATTTGAAGTCTACAAAGAATGGTCAGATAGGTATCGCCTGTGTTGCATACACGCTCACTCACGGAGAACCCATTTCGCCTGCCTGCCTTGTATTACCCGCGCCAATTCGTTTGCCAATTCGTGGAAACATTCGGCGGCGTCCGTTAGGCGGTCGACCGTTTCGAGACCTTCGCATATGGCCCGATAAATTGCGAATCTCGGAAGCGTGAACTCCAACCCAGTATCAATTGCACCAGAGATACTAAAGCGAAAGGAAATACTTACACTGACAGCAGCAACCAAGGCATCTCTCCACGAGACACGTGCCAATGTTGTTGTTGTCCACAACCTCAAGAGTGGAGTAACGATCATCGAATCGAGGGTTGCACGAGGCGTCGGGGCGCTGACGTATCGAGCTACCCTCGAGACTGCGTCACCATCACCATCGCTTTCGGAAGTACTGAGACATCGCTGAGTGAAATCTGTGGAGATAAGTCAGATGTATAGCAAACCTGGAAGGGCAGGCTCACCAGAAACCCAGCTGGTGAGGGGTTTGCTCGTATAGACCTCTTTTCCAAACGTTTTTGCCATTTCCAGAACAACCTCGCCTCCCTCCCTAATGCGACCCGCTGCATATAGGGCTTCACAAAGACGCTGTCGAATTGTGATGCCAAGACCATCAAACTTCCATCCAGATATCTGTCCAAGAAGGCGAGCGATGTCTATATATGACGCCATGGCCGTTAGGAAGCTTACCAGTGAGGCCACCAAGAGCGGTCGAGTGGTGTGACGTCCCATTTCGCTTCGTGCATGCTCAAATGCTTGAATGGCACCCTCGTAGTCGCTGCACTCCATATTCGAGTTTCCAAGCAGGAGATACATATACGCCTGCTGAAAATATCAGTGGTGATATTTGGCGTGTGATAGCGCGTTATCCACGTGCCTTGACCACGTAGCATGGCGAGTTCAAGGCTACAGTAGCGATGAGGTCGTCCAAGAGCGATATCGCATCGTTGTGCTCTCTGGCCATAAATAGGATGATAGCCTAAGCATTATGAGTGGCTGAGGGGAAACCAAGTTCGCGCGCATGGAATACATGCCTTGATCAAAGGGATAAAGGTATTGTGGGCTGAACGGAATCGGTTGAACGCAATGTCGCACTCTCGATACCCATCGTGCTTTTGCCCCTTTCCGACAAGCACTACACTCTTTGCTATGTAGCCAATGACTGAGGGCCAGATCTTGATGGACTTACAAAAATTAGCGTCAGCGTCAGAGTGTGGGAGAAGTAAAGAAAACGGAACCTCTTCGGCATCATCAATTGCTCTGTCCCACTTTCGCAACCGTCCTCTGACGAAAGCTCGACAAGCGAGTACATGATAGCTTGGATTCTGGTACGTGGAGATTTCTGCCGTCAATAATGCTTCCGCGTTCGCAAGTCGATCGTGCTTCCACGAATTCAGCGCATCGCCCCAAATCTGAATGTCTGGTTCCTGGAAAATGACGTGTAGACGAGACAAAGGATTGAATACCGGTAGGGAGATGTTCAAAGCAGGTCAGATACAGCACGGTCTAATAAAACACGATACTTGCAGTGATACGAGATAGGCGTTTAGTGAATTTCCTACCCTCCTCACCAAGTGTGATAACCTGGTCTCCTGAGAGTGCAACTGAACGTATGTTTTGAGCGTGTTGAATGAGACCGAGCTGGGATTTTGTCGACGTGTCCAAAAACACGACGGTACGGTCTGTCGAGTATGCGATGAGTTCTCCATGCTGCGACAGGGCAATGCACGAGGAGTGCTTGGTATCGGGAACTGGCCATTCAGAGACTGCAGACCCAGTAAATGCATCGATTCGCTTGATTCTATTGTCAGACACAAGAAAGAGGTGGTCGTTGAACCAGAGAAGACCAGTATTGTACCACGGTATAACCTTGACTTCGATGTCCACG
>JBBPNN010001309.1:0-10416 GCA_038090935.1 Hortiboletus campestris
TAAAGGAAACTGGGTCAAGGGGAGGAACGGAACGGAACGGAACAAAGGAAGACATACTGCGGAAAGGATCAGGAGTCCCGGATGGAAAGGAAGATCAGAAGGTGAACGGGACGCCGTCTACGGGTCAAAAGAATCAGAAGGCAAATCGAAGAATCGGAGGAAATCGGTATCGGAGAAATCGGAAGGAGAAGAAGAAATCCACGAGGCAAACTCGTGTTCCTCGGCCTCGGACATCCAGGGGATTTCTGTAACACCCCGTCCTTGCGGGAATCACCATCTCGCGTGCTGCCGGTTGACGTAGATAGGGTTCGGACTCTGGCAGCACAACAAATTCAACAGAAGAAGATGCAACGTCAAGGTCAGACGGATGTGGGCACAGGGGTCCCACAAGAAGGAAGTGCAAGCGACGTGCTAGCCTGTCCAGCATTTGATCAGTCCGTGTCTAAGAAAAACACGCGGAAACGAGGGGCAAAGAATCCCCCTGCTGCTGCTTCAAACGTGATCCAAACCCCAACAGCTCCTTCCGTTACACTCCCACTGCCGCCACCTGCAGTCCCTTCCGTTGTGCCACCACTTCCCACGACTGCTGCAACTTACTCTCTGCGATCTTATCCACAAATGCAACATGGTCCCTTTTCACCTCCATCAACAGCCGTGGGGCGCTCCCTGACGCACCCTCAACCCCATCACCAGCCACCTGAAGGGTTCCCGCTTCACTCGGCACAAATACAATGGAATCACCCTCCGCCTACATCAGCAGCCCCCTTCTTGACGTATCATCAACTCTACCAACTGCTGCCTCAAGGGTCCCAGTCCCAATCGACAGTTCACTCAGCGCAAATTCAATTCAATCATTCTTTGCTTCCGTTGGCTGCCCAATCTTCAATGTATCAACTGCCGCCTCAAGGGTCCCAGTTCCACCCGGTGGGAATCCAGTACAATGGCCCGATGCTCCCCCCATCAGGACCCCCAATTGTCCCGGGTCAGTCGTGTTACCAGCCACCTTTACAGATGCGCCGAAGCCAATTGACCGACCCTCAGTACCACACGGGCTTCCCCCATTATACATCTCCACCTGAGGCCTTTCATTAGTTTTATGTATTCAGAAAGCAATGCATTGAAATTTTGCCGCCGCGTGATAGTGTGTCCGCCGTTTGTCCAAGATGCCCGCTGTATTTTATGTTTGATGATCAGCCGATGTGATGGTGCTCAGTTCACGTGCATGAAGGATGTGACTTGTATCATTTCAACCACATAAATGCCCACCGTCTGCTCGTCAACACCCCCAGAGTTTTTCCCAAGTCAAGAGCTGCAATGTTTCATCAATATCATCTACACTCTACTTCAGGTTCCTCGAGGGCCACATCTTCGTATTCCAGAACCCCATCTTTGTCGGCAGGTTCTCAGGGCGGTACTCCAGCCCCCCATCTGACTCCGGGCTCCTCTCAAACCACATCAAGCCACGCAGCGACCGCTGCTTCTGCTGCTCTGTTTGCGTGTGCTCCTGCTTCCAAAGAACCAGTGGATGGCCCCATCTCCTTAGGTGTTTGACGGCGTCAAGACGATGACGTGGCGGAGAACAGTTCCACCCAGCTGACTTCCCAACGTATCAAACGCCTCAAGGCGCATGCGAAGAAACTCTGCACGGATCTCAGTATTGACAAGAAACCCATCTTTGAGTTCATCGATGTGAGTCTAGCACGACCTTTCACTTCTTTGCCTCACAACTATACGTTCAGACTGGCGACTTGTTTTCCATGCTTGTTGATATCAAAGCCACGTTCGTCAAATATGAAGCAAGCAACAAGAGTTCGCAGCTCCAAGTCCTGCAAGATACCCTGACCTCCAAGGACTTTGAAGTGTGTGGCTCTTTTTTTTCATGGCTTTTCTCAACGTGGGCACAGATCAGTCTCTCCAACCGCCTTTTAGCTTGCATACTCTCTCCGAACATCACTGCCTATGTTACAGATATGCAATGCCACATAATGGTATGAACTTTCCGCTGACTGTCTTTGTTTGTGTCGCTACAAGAAACTATTTTCAGGACTTTATCGCTGACAACCTAGAAATATTCAAGATCCCCCCTATGGTGTTCAACGATAACGAGCTTCGAAATACCCTTGGAAAAACTGTCACAAGGTTACTTTCTGACATTCGTAGTCGTCTCAAATTGCACGTAAGCCTATGAACTCTACCAAAGTCTCCTGCTAAATGGTCAAATTACTAGCTGACTGCCTCGATTGTGAAGAAGACATGCATCATTGACGTAGCGAAAGCTGCGGCACGTACAAGTGCTGGCATGGAAGTTGATGCCACCCACTGGACAAGATTGTCGTTCCTGGTAAGCATGATTATAATGGCTAGGCTCGATTTATTTATTTACTGACATGGTGTTCACCCTAGCGTTGCTGCCTCCGTCTCTTCCTCATCGGCACTGGTGACCATAAGATAGCCCCCCTCAATACCTGCTTCACTCGTCGCCTCATCCCATTGCTCAAGAGGGATATGCGTGCCAAAATCGAGCGAGATCTTGGCATTGACATCGCAGCAATGGAGAGAGAGCACTTGGGACCCGATGCCGCCACCAATGGAGTCGCTGTGAATTCTGCCACCAACAACAGTGGTTCTGCTGCCACTACGAATGATCCAGCACTGGCAGACTTCAACTGGGATGCCCTCGATGATGAAGATGGCATCAGCAACCCAGATGGCAATGAAGATGCGAATACTGGGCCCTCCTTGGATGATGATGTTGATGAACTGGACATCTCAGACTCCAGGTTCGGACTCGATGGAAAACCTGTTCGCTTCAACAGCTCTAAGTTCTGGAATTACATCGACTACATGCTCAATGTCATCCGCCAGACTGCACGTAAGACTGCTGCCACGAAGGAGCTCTATGACAAGGAACTTGAGAAATACATGGTGAAAATTTTCCAGGATGACCTTGCAGAATGCCCTGGGTTCCGTCGAGGTACCAAGCTCATCTCTGTGGTGAACCCTCCATGGCAGTCAACTATTCAGCAGGGGTTGGTGTGGTAATCGTTCTTTGTGTAGTACATTCATTATCTTTTGTACCGTGATGGCAATTCAATGTGACTTGGTTCAACGATATGAAGTGCATGTGCTGCGAGTACTTAGTGTATACATGAAATGGCCCATGAGGTGGGGCTGGGTAGCAACCACAGCTGCCACACAGTTCATGGGTATACGTTGTACATCCACCAGGCATGCGCTCAGTATTGAATTCCAGCATACAGCACGGTCAGCCGACAGATACGGAGAAGGTACTTGAATTGTGTATGTGGTTTGTGCTAGCTCTGAGTAAGTGACATAGATCTGATATGTTGTATGTATTTCATGTCAACGGGATGCTTTACTGACACCAAATCCATGGCAACCTCATCATCCCTGAACATATCTACTGCATGATTTTTTCAATTACAAGTTATGCCAGCCCCGGAAAAGCTGTGCCGAGTATAGGCTGGGCACCGACCATATGACCCTGGAAAAAAACATGGAGCCCATACTTTCGGCAACTGGACGTGTAGCTCATCATGGATTCGAAGTAGTAGCTGTGTAATTGTATTGGGGGGGATTTTTAGAATGTTCTAGTGTTATAGCATTCGTCAAAGACAACTATTTGGATGGGACACGAGTTATGAAGGACAATGTGCGACGAGAGTGGGCGGTATAACATAACGTGACCAGCGACGCAAGCAGAGTCAGCAAGAGGACAGCAAACGTCACACCGCGTCACACCGCGGTAAAAAGTTAACATAAGGAGCGACCGGTCCGACCTGGACCGTTCGGGTCCAGGAACATTCGTCTAGGAATGGCTACATGCTGCTTCAAGTTACAGCGTCAATCAGGCAAACTTTGTCGAGGCACTGCTCCATGGCTACACGACTTAAAAAGCGCTCCGACTCCATACTTCCGACCCACACCTCAATTTCCCGCTCTAAATCACGATGAGCTACCGCTTGAGCACCAGAACGAAACGACCACCATTAGAATCGGAGACATCTGGTCCCCTGACCGTGAGCCTCTATACCCTACTAGCTTCTCGTTTTTCAACTGACTCGAACCTATCCTGCAGGAAAGCGTACAAACTCCCAGCGTTTCTGACCACCAGCTCAAATGTGTGGGGCAAGAGCAAGGGAGTGAGGAGGTCTCTGGACCCAGGAACCAGCTACTGCAGGTGTCTTCTTCCTCAGGCGCTGCAACACACGCGGACGAGTTTCAAGAAATGGTCATTACGAGTATGAAGTTGATTTCTCTACCACAGCTTGGAAAGATTGCTAATGACAAGTAGGTATCCGAGCGACAGATGTCGTTCTTGGCCTTAGACGGGTCCCCGCCGGCTTTTATGCCGTGGTGCACCACGGTGGCCTTGAGTGGAGAACCGAGGTCAAGCGTTCCTTCGTGCATCACGATGTCGTCGAATGGAATGTACCAATCCCGATGTGAGTTCCCCTTCTCCAACTGGGGTTAGTCCTTACAGAATTCGCAGACCGTCAGATCTGTCGGCCATCGTTTGTCTCGAGGTCTATGCATCCTTTGAATTGCAACCCATGTTAGGTGCTGGAGAGCAGCTGCGAGGGTTAACAATTACCGTGGAGCAACTATTGGACTTCAGTGCAAAAGACGTTCGTGAGTGAGACGGGGTTTTGCGCAAGGGTCTAGGTACTCACATGATGGCAGCGTTTACCTTCCTCTCAATGGATGGGGAAGTCGTGTCCCCGTGCTCATCCATTTTGTTAACTGCCAAACACTGGAGGAGCGAGAGGGATGATTTGTCAGCGTCAATCGTCCTTGCCCCCCACTGCGTGAGTAGGCGACTTGTGTCAACGCGATACTCGTTAATCAGTGTGTATCATAGTCGACCACAGAATCCCTAGGTGAGCTAGAAGACGCAACAAACCAGGGCCACAGGGCCATCTCGCGTTACCAAAAGTACGGGGAGAAACGGGACCTGCAGCGTTCCATTGAAAAGTTTGAGTCCGCACTCATTCTCTGTCCGCTTGACCATCCTTGTCTTCCGGTTGCTCAGTCGAACCTGGCGATGGCGAAACTTATCCTCTGTCAGGTCGAGGACGCGTATGCCTCCCTCGAGGGTCCTCTTGGCTTGTATCGCAATGCCCTTGCTGCCCGTCCTGTCGGCCACTTGGATCGGCCTTCCGCGTTGCTTCAGCTGGCCGTAGTGCATTTCGCGCGATTCAGGAAACAGAGGGATGAAGTCGAGAGAGCGCGGGCTGAGGCGCTGCTGCATGAGGCAATAGAGCTCAGCACTACAGGCAGTCATGAAAACCGAGTTGCAACTTTCGTGCTGCAACTGCATGCTGGACGTGGAGGGGAGTCTGTTCGGGCAGATGGCCGATCGTCGGTGGAACAGGACTCAATTTCACGCTCACCGGACGAGGACCCATGGTTTTTGAGTGTCCAGTTGTTGCTCCGATTCGAACAGTTCGGTGAACTAGCCGACCTGGAACACGCGATCACACTTTTGGAGGAATTGGTCAGGTCTACTTCGATTTTGGACGACCAGTACACCGCAGTACTGGGGAATCTGGGTATGGCTTTATCGTATCGATTCAATCACGTTGGGGAGCTGAGCGACCTCGAGGACGCAATTTCGAGGCAAAGGGATGTTGTTGAGCTCACTCCGCATGGTCGACCTGACAAGCCCGGCCGTCTTAACGACCTCGGCAATTCCTTCCTCACTCGTTTCGAGCGCCTCGGACAGTTCAGTGACCTAGAGGACGCAATTTCGACGTTCAGGGATGCTGTTGAGCTCACTCAGCATGGTCACCCTGACAGGCCCCGCCATCTTACCAACCTCGGCAACTCCTTCTTCACTCGTTTCGAGCGCCTCGGGGAGCTCAGTGACCTCGAGGACGCCATTTCTGCACTCAGGGATGTTGTTGAGCTCACTCCGCATGGTCACCCCGACAAGCCCTTTCTGCTTAACAACCTCGGCAACTCCTTCCGAGCTCGTTTCCAGCACCTCGGGGAGCTCAGTGACCTCGAGGGCGCCATTTCGATGTTCAGAGATGCTGTTCAGCTCACTCCGCATGGTCATCCTCACAAGCCCGGCCCTCTTAGCAACCTCGGCACCTCCTACCGATTTCGTTTCGAGCGCCTCGGGGAGCTCAGTGACCTCGAGGATGGAATTTCGGCACTCAGGGATGCTGTTGAGCTCACTCCGCATGGTCACCCTGACAAGCCCAGGCTGCTTAACAACCTCGGCAACTCCTTCCGAGCTCGTTTCCAGCACCTCGGGGAGCTCAGTGACCTCGAGGACGCAATTTCGAAGCAAAGGGATGCTGTTAAGCTCATTCCGCATGGTCACCCTCACAGGCCCAGCCATCTTACCAGCCTCGGCAACTCCTTCCGAGCTCGTTTCGAGCGCCTCGGGGAGCTCAGTGACCTCGAGGACGCAATTTCGGCACTCAGGGATGCTGCTGAGCTCACTCCGCATGGTCATCCTGACAAGCCTGGCCGTCTTAACAACCTCGGCAACTCCCTCTTCACTCGTTTCGAGCGCCTCGGGGTGCTCAGTGACCTCGAGGGTGCAATTTCTAGGCAAAAGGATGCTGTCGAGCTCACTCCACACGGTCACCCTCACAAGCCTGGCCGTCTTAACAACCTCGGCAATTCCTTCCTCACTCGTTTCGAGCGCCTCGGGGAGCTCAGTGACCTGGAGGACGCAATTTCGGCACTCAAGCGTGCTATTGAGCTTGTTCCGCATGGTCACCCTCACAAGCTCGGCCTGCTTAATAACCTTGGCAGATCCTTCCTCACTCGCTTTGAGCGCCTCGGGGAGCTCAGTGACCTCGAGGACGCAATTTCGGCACTCAGGGATGCTGTCGAGCTCACTCCGTATGGTCACCCTCACAAGCCCGGCCTGCTTAGCAACCTCGGCAATTCCTTCCTCACTCGTTTCGAGCGTCTCGGGGAGCTCAGTGACCTCGAGGATGCAATTTCTAGGCAAAGGGATGCTATCGAGCTCACTCCACATGGTCATCCTCACAAGCCCGGCCTGCTTAACAACCTAGGCAACTCCTTCTTCGCTCGTTTCGAGCGCCTCGGGGAGCTCAGTGACCTCGAGGACGCAATTTTGAGGCAAAGGGATGCTAATGAGCTCATTCCGCGTGGTCACCCTGACAAGCCCGGCTGTCTTAACAGCGTCGGCAATTCCTTCTTCGCTCGTTTCGAGCGCCTCGGGGAGCCCAGTGACCTCGAGGATGCAGTTTCGGCACTCAGAGATGCTGTTGAACTCACTCCGCATGGTCATCCTCACAAGCCCAGCCGTCTTAGCAACCTCGGCAACTCCTTTGTCACTCGTTTCGAGCGCCTCGGGGAGCCCAGTGACCTCGAGGACGCAATTTCGGCACTCAGGCATGCTGTTGAGCTCACTCCACATGGTCACCCTCGCAAGCCCGGTTGTCTTAACAATCTCGGCAGCTCCTTGCAAGCTCGTTTCGAGTGCCTCGGGGAGCTCAGTGACCTCGAGGACGCAATTTCGAGACAAAGGGATGCCGTTGAGCTCACTCCGCATGGTCACCCAGACAAGCCCGGCTATCTTGACAACCTTGGTAGCTCTTTAACCCTTCGTTTTGGCCGCCTCGGGGAGCCGAGTGACGTCGAGCAAGCAATTTTCTTATATTACAATGCTGCGTCCGCCCCCATCGGCCCCGTTAGTGTCCGATTTCGCGCATCACAGAAATGGTTATCATATGCTCGCCATATACACCATCGCTCTCTTCTTGATGCGTGTTCTGTGGCTATTTCCCTCCTTCCACAACTCGCATGGATTGGCCTCTCTCTTACACACCGTTACCGTGAACTCAATCGTGGTGCCGATGTGGTGCGGGAGGTAGCAGCAGCAGCTTTGGATTTGGGATTCCCAGAAAGTGCTATAGAGTGGCTTGAGCAAGGACGCTCGATCATTTGGGGGGAGCTGTTTCAGCTTCGCAGCGCTTGCGAAGAGTTGTCGTCCGCTCATCCAGATCATGCTCGCAGACTTCGGGAACTGTCTGCCGCATTAGAGCATGCCGGTACGGCCCGCGAAAAATCTTTGTCCGCACTTGCGGAACAGACTGCAGCGCATCATGCAGTACCGTCCTTGCGAGTGGAGGCTGATGCACACCGTACGCTCGCGATCGAGCGAGATAAACTTCTCCACGAGATCCGACGCTTTCCTGGTTTCGAACGATTTCTCCTTCACAAAGAATTTTCTCGCCTCCGAGGTTCAGCACACTCTGGACCGGTGGTTATCCTAAACGCTGCAGAAAGCCGTTGTGATGCATTGATTGTTCTTCCTGACGTCGATCATGCAATTCATGTCCCGCTTCCCAAATTCACTTTCGAGCAATCCACCGTTCTTCGGAACACGCTGGAGAAATTGCTTGGTCACTTTCGTAACATACACCTCAACGAAAGGAAGGCCAAACTTATAGCTTCTGCACACAACCTACACACCCGGAATAATCCTGAAACACGGGACAGTGACAGCTGGGAGTTTCTCTTATCCAACTTGTGGAAGGGTGTCGTCAGTCCAGTCCTGGATGCGTTGGCTTTCAAAGTACGTGATGTGATGTCACTTGAGTTCACAGCTGATCCATTCATCTGTCCCCGAACAGACACCTGGGGACCCATCACGTATTTTCTGGTGTCCGACTGGCCCTTTCGTGTTTCTTCCTATCCATGGAGCTGGTTTCTATGATGCCCAACATGCCCAACCTGGGCACAAAGTATCTGACTTTGTTGTCTCGTCATACGTCCCTACTCTCAGCATTCTGACGCTGTCACCCAATTTCAGCATGCCGCCTAGCAGCGATCTCCGGCTCCTTACCGTCCGTCAGCCACCCTCAGATGGACTAACCCACCTTCCAGGTGTGGCCACCGAGCTGACACACATCAAGCAGGTAATTGGGGACTCGCCTTCAGCACACATCACCCTGTTGGAATCCTCTGACAGCACGGTTGAGGAAGTACTTGGCCTGATGAAGCAGGCTGACTGGGTCCATTTTGCGTGCCACGGAGTCCAAGATGCCGCGAATCCGACTAATAGTGGACTCTGTCTCGCCGATCAACGCCGCTTGAATTTGCGTGACATCATCGCGGTGTCACGTCCCCATGGTGGGCTCGCCTTTCTCTCCGCATGTCAGACGGCGATGGGCGACGAAGGTCTCACCGACGAAGCCATCCATATTGCAGCAGGGATGTTGTTTGCGGGGTACGGGGGCGTCGTTGGGACGATGTGGTCGATCAGTGATAGGCTTGCGCCTCATGTGGCAAGGGACGTATACGGGCAACTGTTTCGGACCGGCACAAGGCCGGATCATCGGGAGGCTGCACGAGCGCTGCACGATGCTATTGGGCGTCTTCGACATGGCGACGCGTCGTTCCTCGAGTGGCTTCCGTTCATTCATGTAGGTCTTTGAAACGTTTACTTGGTGTCTGTATGTCTTTTACTTGTCACTGTATTGTATGCCTGGTGATGCTACACGGATAGACCTTGCTGGGTGACGTATTCCTATTGAAATGTCGGCGATAGTAAGTGTATCTTTGGCGGGGCCGTTCAAGTCTCAGTCCTCACCACAAAGGATGGATTCACTACAGCCTTGGCATACTTGACGCCATCCATTCCTCTTTCATGATGGCACTCGAATAAGGTCAACTACGAGTCGATCAAAGATATTCCAGACTTTTACGTAGCAGGAAAAAAAAAAGCAACTACAAATCTCATGCTACTTGGGAACTGCTGGGGGACTCATGACATGCAGAGGTTGGATAGTCATGGATGCCGACACTGCAGCAAGTCTTTTGCCTGATTGGAGAGTTTCACCCGTTTTGACACGTTTACAGATTGGTCATGTGTACACTTCCAATGATTCTGAAGGGTGGGGACACGGGAGGGGTAGTTTACATTCGGAGTACATGGAAGATATGAGGGCGGTCACAATTACCAGCGAGGTCTCGTGCTTCACCTATAGAGTGATGAGGATAACCTAATGCGCAAGCTAGGCGCCTGCCATTTCCAGCCACCCTAGTAGGATCATGCCATCCTTCTCCTACCGACCATGCGCCGTCCAAGAGACGTTGGCTTGTACGTCGCAGCTGCCCTCTCTGGCATTGCCGCCGCATACGCCCTAAACGAGGTACGCTCCCTCTCCCCCCGCTCGGGCTTGCCTCACCCGCCCCGCAGTGGGTGCTCCAGTGGTGGCTCGCCCGCCATCCCCCCGCCCTGCCCACCCCCGACGACAACACCAAGTCCTCCTCTTCCCCCTCGACACACTCCCCCGCACACCAACCCTCACTCGACGACCCCCATGCACCCGACGACCCAGCTGCGCCCGTCACAGACACCAACTCGGACCCGAACACGCCCCCGACACGCTCCCTCCCTCC
>JBBPNN010001310.1:0-10411 GCA_038090935.1 Hortiboletus campestris
CACTATCCGACTTCTTGAAAGATCTCGACAAAAACCAACCGGGTTACAACTGGCAACGCTGGTTTCTTCGTCCACTGGCTCAAATGGGAGTCAAGACTCTCGATGACATGTGTATTGTCTCACCGGAGAGCCTCCATGTTCTCTATCGCCTACCCCCGATACTCGTGATGGACTTCTACACCCATGTAGTGGCTGCCATAGAAATAGTGCATGCCACACACTATTTGGATCATGGCGTTATCTGTGACACCTGTCAAGTTCAGATGCGGTGAGTCAACAATAGTGGTTTTGAACTGTTGTAATAATGAAATGAATCTTGTCATGCCAGAGGAGGCCTGGATATTAGTCAAAATTGAACTGACAAAAGTTTCTGGGCAAGCCGATATGATTAGTGCATGGTTTCGGAGCAGTCAAATGTCGATGTGATGTACTCGTACTACTAGTGCGACAATATTGTACAGTAATCAGCCTAGTGTTGTCCATAACTTTGTAGTTCATACAACTTACAACGTGATGGCGGTTGGTCCTAGGTCCATTCATTCTTGCCAAACGCTTCAATGACCTAGAGAGATATTCCTCTCCATCTATACACATGCAAGTGGCAGTGGGCACACTAACCAATGTTGTCCAGTTCTGCACATACAGCTTGCTCAGCAGCTTTGGCTTGACAATGGTAATGAATTCATTGACGTCACGGGCTGAGCAGAGTTGGAGTTGTTGGTCATGATTCGTCAGATTCGTCGACTAATCGACCCCGTATGCTGCCCCGCTCAGCGCTCAGCGCATTTGTGTGCAAAGACGAACGAAGACACGAGCATGCATGTCTTCATTTGTCTTTGCGCACGAACACAGTCAATGATTTTACCACACAAATCACATACTAATCACTGAAAAAACAAGTGAGCTATAACCCAATATAATTGGATTATAATCCAGATCTAGCAAATTATACAGCCTCTTACGTGGCTGTATAGGAATACACGTCCTCTCAAAGGATGCCATCACCATTGACCAGCTTGACTTCATCCTGCCAGCATCACTGTGTCGTGTTCGATATCCCCCTCTATTGTGTACACATGACTTGACGGATGAGCGGTCCATTAAGGGTCCTTTGAGTTTATAGATACTGACGCAAGATATTTCGGTCGACAGCAGGGTGGATGGCAGCAATATTGACATAGCACTCATCATTCCAATGTATAGCTACCAACAATAGAATAATAAACTTTGCACTGTTCGCTCCGTCATTTCATCAGGCAAGGGTACTCTGGACAGTTGTAGTGCAAAGACAGCATTACCATCTTCGCATATCATTTGAGCATATCTGAAGGGCCGCCAGCCCTGTACTATCCCAAGTCAGGAAATCAACAGATCAGGTTAAATCAACACATACCATGTTTAATAGGGAAAATGTAGTGTTGATGGTGATCGCGAAAACAGCGTGATCACTGGAGCATATCTGAAGGTGGCCGTCTGCCCTGTATCCTGAGTCAGGGAATAAAAAGATCAGGTTTAAACCAACATGGTAGTGACACAGAGATGGCGTGATCATTCAAGCATATCCCGAGTCAGGAAATAAAAAGATCAGGTCAAAATCAGCATGTACTGCCGACTTGCTCCACCGCTCAATAAGGAAAGTGTAGTGTTAATGCCAGTATGTGATCGTTTGGGCATATCCTAAGGTGGCCGTTCGCCCTGTATCCTGGGCCTGTGTTAGGAAACAAAAAGATCAGATGAAAATAGACATGTATGGCCAACCTCTCATGCAGGGCCTGGGTAGAACAAAAGGGGTTATTCACAGGGGCTCCATATGGAAGGACATGTGAATGGTGAAAGGCAAAGTAAAAAAAAAGCTGACGGAGCGAACGATCAGGACAGCCCCCCATTTTCGCTATGGCTCCTCGCACACTCCCCATTGGGCTGGAACGAATGGTATTCTTGCTTGTGCCATGCAAGACAGTACACACATGTCTAGTGGTGGCAAGGCGAGTCAAGGTCTGGTGTGTAGTAATGACAGCGCGTGGAAATGACATACCTAATGAAGCCAACACAGGTTAGAGCCTCACCTCTACCAGGCAGTGTGTCTGATGACTAATACCCGGGCACGGAGGTTCTTGATGTCCATGGATCATCGTCCTGACTTTGCACGGACCACAGTCAAGACTCTTTGCCTCAATGTTTCTATCTGTCTGGATACGGCGGCATCTATTCTTGCATTGTGTGCTGGGGTCAAGTGTCTCAACATGTGTTTTCCTTGCCACCCCATAGGCGAAAACCCCATCCTAGGCCCACTCAACGACCTCTCCCGCCTCAATGTTCTCTGTGTGGACCTCTCGTCAATCTTCAACATGAGGACAATCTACTTACCAAATGTCCCCATTTTTCATTGTATAACTCGTCTTCACCTGACCAACGCTTGGGCCACTTGGAACCCTGCAGGAAATTCTATCGGTCTCAAGGAGCTTAAACAGCTCACCCACCTTTCCCTTCACCTGTCGACTGTTCGCATGCTGCCAGTGCTCTTGAGGAAGATTCTTGATCACGAGAATCTCGCAGTCCTTGTCGTTTGGAAGAGACCTGTTATCTCCTACCATGCTGCTACATGCATCCTTTTAGGTGCCGACCTCAAGGACGAGCACATACTTGTTCTTGATGACGAGTTACTCCAGCACCACATGCTGGACGATAATTTGTGGACAAGTGCTGAACATGTAATTAAACAACGTCGGGATACAGAAGGTCTGTAAGCAATCACACCTGGTAGACAACAAAACCCTGATTTATCCGTAGTTACACCATCAGATGGCAATGACGATGTGATTATGCCATACATTGCAAAGCCAGCTGATCCTGGGTTCCACTCAGAGGTTGGGTGGATGGTTAAGACTGACAAGGACCATGATGGGTCGGGTGAGGGGTTGGAGGCAGAGTCAGCCAAGGGTCTGTAAGGGTGTGAGGACATGTACTGTTACTGAGAGGCATACCGGTTAAACTAGTGTCATTTGTAGTCCATATTGTGTATATGAGATGCAGCCCCGTTGGCAGAGAAATGGCTCCTCTGCTGTCAAAGGGACACCGACACAGACCGGCGCCACACCTAAAACGACCATTCATTAATTCAACAGTGAACAACTGAGAAAATGAGACGGCCGAAAGGATAACTTGCTGTGCACAGCGCCAGCGAATGACATTGTACTATGGCGACTCCAGGCTCGAGTCTCTGCCGGGTGAAGCATAGGCATGCAGACCGTGAGAACATCTCTAGGGAGCCAGACAAAGTGTCGGACACGATTCGGCCGTCCTGGATCCACATCAGAATTCCTCATGCTTCCCTTGTTCAGATCGTTCCCTGGTGTGTATTACGTTGCTAGTACTCTATTGCGGCTTGCTGTCGGCCCGTCACTTATCAAATTGTTCACAGGACAAAAGGATCCAAACTCAAGTCGAAATTGCCGTTGAGCTTGCTTGAGAAAGTAGGCTATGGTTGCACCAGATCATCGGGTGCGTGCCCATAAAAGTACGAGGTTGCTAGCCCAAATCTTGAGCTTATTCAATGCCTGTCTTGCCAACAATTGCAAAGTAGCTGTCACTGAGCCCTGAGGTCACGGTGGAGTCTCTGGGCTCAGGGTCTGATCTGTCAGACGGCCCGTTGACTGGCCAATGCGAAACGCAGAAATGCAGATTTATCAGCAGATCTTTCAGAATACACAGCCAATCAAAACTCTCACTTTAGCAGGACTTTTGTCTATGGTGACTAATGGACCATTACGGTCTCTGCGGATAGTACGCTGAGACTGTCAGAGTCTGAAATTCCACATTCTGTCCCAAGGTTCAAACGTTCATGGTCTTGACAAAGCCTAAGACCCTAACAGCACAACGTATCCCACTACTACCACCCTCTCAGCTCAATGACTTGCATACACCACCTTCCACCCGAGCTAGAAAGAATCATTCTCATCCTTGCCATGGAAAATTTCAAGGACAATCTTCACTTCCTCCTCGTAAATAAACGTGCCTATGAATGGTTAGTGTATCCATTGATGCTCACATATACTGGTTGGTCAGGACTTGGATCAATAGGTTGAAATGACTCTTTTATTACAATGTCATCCTCTCGACTGATACTAAAGCATTGTCATTCGTCTCGGCACTTCAAACACAAGAGTTCACTAGAGCAGCCGTGAAGGTCCTGCATCTAGAGTCCTCCGTATCTGCTGAAAACTGCATCAGAATCCTGCAGCTTTGCGAAGGGTTGAAGGAGCTTTCTCTGCATATCCCAATGCTATTTCGCCATACTCTCGATATTGGCAGTGCGGCCGCCGAGCCATTTCTTCCACATCTCCACAAGTTTTATTTGAAGTCTCTTACCATCAACTTGTCCACTATTTTCGCCGATAGTGAATCTGTGTATTTGCCTCGGATTCCTCTCTTTAAACGGATAACTCATCTCCATATTACCAACACCTGGATATTGTGGGGCCGTAGTACCAGCCTCGACTCCCTGGTACACCTCACCCACTTGTCGGTTCATATCAATACGTCGCACACAGATATTCTTCAGTTGAGAACCCTTTTACTCCGGGACAGCCTTCAAGTACTAGTTCTCTGGCGGCGAGAGCCAGAATCTTTCCAGCAAGTCCAGCGTTTTCTATCATCTGTTCACATCCGCGACCCACGTGTTGTAATTATGAACAGCAAACTCTTCTGGGAGTACGCCCACGAAGAACATGCCTTTTGGGATTATGTTGATGCTGTAGTTAGCTGGCAGAAAGTAACAATGGGTAAGATCTTTCAAATCACTTTTACTTCCTCCCAATTTACAAATTTCGTACAGCTGAACCATTTGATATCAACGGCCTGCTGTCATATAAAATATTCTGGTTTCTTTCTACCTCGCTCCATGATCGAATTCACTAATACATATGTTTCGTACTGAAGTCTGCTGCTCTGAGGGCATCGTTACTACCACTGTACATTCTACCTAATGTTCTATAGTGCCACTATGCACGTTCAAGCTAGATATGGAACGGAAATCTAGTATTACAGCATCAATGCTCTTTGTAAGAAAACTGCCAGCGAATGCTACGTGTGAGTGCACTGCGCCACCTTGCCCACTCTCACCCACTGCGTTGTTGCACAAACGTACGAGCCTGTCACTGGCAAGCAACTTAAGGTCCCTTTGTACACCTGCCCCTTCCCTTCTCAGATCTCCGGTGAGCAGCCAGTGGGCGCGATGCAGCAAATATAGTTCGAGTTGCGGTTGTGGCGTGCTCATCTCTGCACCAGCCTATCGATGTTCACTCAGTAAGTGACCCATATACTCCCTACGCATCCACAGGACCCTAGGCAACCCATGAGTACAGTAGTCATCCGTAAACGTACCCGGTCATTCAGTACTGGTCTCCTCTCCCAATAATCACCTTTTCGTGGGTCGTCGTGTCCAGCTGCAATCAAGTAATCAGCATCTGCAGGGTCAACAGTCTCAGAGTGGCAACTTGAAGTCCCGAATCCTGATGCCAACGACTCACCGCAGCATGGGGAATTCATTGCATACTTTAAAAACTGTACATCACGTTTTGGGACATGTCGACATACACTCAGCCCATACGTCTGATTACACTCTTACCAGATGATTGATTCTGTAATTGGTGGACGTGGTGGGAAAATCACCATCAGAAGTCTATCTCGCATCACTGTCCTCCTGGACCCCAGCTGACCTGCTCTCATACTAGCTCTGCCGCCGCAACTATTACCGCCGCCACTGGTACCGCCGCCACCGGTACCTGCGCTCTACATCTGAGATCTGAACTCTAAACTGGCTGGTGTCAGGGAGGGCGGGGAATAACAAATGTTCCGAGTTGCAGAGTAATTTCCAAAGAAAGTATAATACGTCATTCACAAACTGGTATGATCCGGAGAGCCTACAGATTCTAGATGTAAGAACATCTTAATTTCAGTGCTCTTCTCCTCAGACTGCCCAGCAGACAAGCCCCTCTGCGATGCACTTATCTAGCCCCGACCTTAGATTGGAATTCGATCCTGCTCCTTCACCATGTACATCCCATGCTGACAAAGAACTCTATGATGAGTGGAGTCAGGCAAGATGGGGAGGTACTGGACAAGGTGCACCACTTGACGAGAATGGCCGCTATATTTACAGTCAGGTGGGCATGCCCGTGGTTCCTTCCCCTCCCCTGACAAGTCCCATGGTGATCACAATCCGAGCTTACCTGTTCGCTATACACTCACAACGCTATACATAGCCCACCCATGCTACCTCCCACCACAACGAAGTGGGTGTAGCAGACATTTTCGATCCCTTGTCTTTGAAACGGGAGCGGTCGGACGAACCTCAGCTCAAGGTACGTAACTATCTCTACATAAAATATAGTATTGCAATTATTTATTGCTAGACTCCGCGCCACAATTTTGGAGGATTGTCCAACTCAGATCGGGCAAGTTCTGTGCCAATACAACCTTCTCGGCCAATCAAACGCCGCCGTCTTTGGGCTCCTATTGACCTGAAGCAACCTCGAAATGAGAACTCCTTGGAAGTGGCAGTGAAGGGATTGCGGCAAGATGTGAGTAAGCAAACTGAGATTCTTGCTGCGATTTTGGAGGCACTGCGAGAACGAGATGCAAAGTCTTAATTAAACATACATATCTTTTCATGAAGCGTATCTACTGTACTCATGCGAACTGAAATACTTCACACTGCACGCCCCTTGCGGGACTCGCTGCTTCAACGTTTTCCCCCAACGGATCCGGGAACTTGTCCGCCCTCACCCGGTTCTCACCCATCGCTGCGGTCCAGTGTACCATGCCCCTGAGGTACAACGGTCAGTTAAATGCTACACCCACCGTGAAGGCATTTGAATTCCGGACCACTCACAACGTCTGGAAAATTGGGCATGTGCATGTTTTTTTCTCCTGTATTGGCATTTACTTACGAGTCATCACAGGCTCACGACAATCGGGATTGGTCGTAACAACAAATCTACGCTTTTGCGCTACCATCCTTGCGAACGAGTACCAGACCCCCATTCTTCCTCGGGTACGGACGTGGTTTATTCGGACGGTCTTAATATTATACCCATTGTGAAGCCGTTCGAGTAGTACCAGACCGCCCACAACGTCTTGAAGATCGGGTATGTACATTTTTCCCCCCGTAGTTGGCATTCACTTACGAGCCATCGCGGACTTACGATGATTGGGACCGTCGTAACAACGGGTCTACCCTTTGCGCCACTGTCCTTGCGAACGAGTACCAGGTCTTTGTCCTTCGTCCTTCACGTCTCCACCATCCGAATTGGTTTTGAACCAAGAACCACCGAGGAAATTCACGTTCCTGGATCTGTGGTGACGCGCTCCGGGTGGTTCGCCCCAATGTCCTTGTCCTTGGGGGGTGGGACGTCTCGAGCATGCCTACGGACAAGGTGGTGGAGTGTGCTCGCGTGCTCAACCATGATCTCCAGCGCCAACTAAAGCCACACGCGGCCCTCCGAGGCTCTCCTCTTCCCTCGATCTATTACCCTGACTTCATTGCTGCCAACCGAGAGGTCTGTGCCGATAACGTCGTCCCTGCTAGTGGTGCTGATAAACGCTCGTCTCGTACATTGAACCATTTGGAAATGAAGAACAGCACTACACGTGGCAGGTCAGAGAGTTCGAGTACGAGCTCGGAGAACGTAAACTTGAACAGGATGTCGTCAGACGATGCATGCAGATTATGGGATCCAAGACGTAGGATGCGAGTTCCGCGGCTCGGAAAAATACATGGCATGTATCTATCGTGAGCCAATTACTCTACCATTTTTGCGAGTCATCACCTTGCCACCTGCACCCCGAACGGAGAACGAATGCGCTCGAAACTGCGTCGCGCTGGTGTGATACAATTCTGCCAGTGGTCAGCAGAAACATTGTTTGTCACACGCGAGGTCAGAGAAGACTTTCACCAGAGACCTAGATATATTGTGATTTCTGAAAAATCGCTGAAGAGGCTCGGCCGAGACTGGAACGGCATTTTCCGGTGAGTTCAATGGGGCTGTACTTTCCCACATTTTTGGGGCGACGAAACCTTGTCAAGGTGCTTGCGCCTATGCTCGACGCTGGACTGCCTCTTTTCCTCGAAAGCGACAAGATATATTATCTCCCGCCTGATGGGCCCATCGCCGAAGGCGCTTTTTCCACGGGTTGCCTTTCTTATGTTCCCGTTTCTTCCTGCAGCGACTTACTTCCAGTATCCGCGCTGGCACTGATGCTCGGGCCCTCCACCTGAGATCCCACCCGAGATCGTGACTGCGGATGTTTCAAGTTACCCAAGGAAGTACAACAGACTTGGGCTTCCCACTCTCCGTACTTCCCGTTTGCAGAGTACACAGCGACACTTGAGCGTTGCGAGGTTGTTCAGGTATAGCATTCTCGTTCCGACTCGTTTTCCAAGTTCCTTAGAAGGGCATGTGTTAATCTAGGTCAATTTGGTATGTCACTCGCGGCCCGACCCAGTTCTTTTGTGACAGCGTAGTAGCCCCAGAGACATGGCACGAGATTCCCCACCACAGATAATTGGGAGGAAATCAAAAAACCTTTACGAAAGCTTCTGAATACGCGGTCTTATTCCCGAAGAAGTACCAGTTTTTGAGATCGTTCAAGTGGGTGCGGATGAGTTGCTTCTCCTTGGTGTGAGAGGGTAAGAGAGCTTCGTCTCGATGTTGCCCCACTGATCGAGGTCATCTAGGGCTTTCGACTCAGGCTCGGAACACTACCTGCGGTACAAGGACTTGATCGGCGAAAATCAGCTGCCCTTCGTAAGAGCATCAGACGGTGAGCGCATCGTATATTCCGCCGCGAACTGGACACAAGGTCCGCCTTGCCTCTGCTTCCCTGATGCACGTAGATCTGACTTTTCACGTGAAGGCTCCTCTGCTGCAAGTGGTCACATATACTCGCCGAGAGTATCGGTCATCGTGAGAAGGGTGCGAGTATTTGTGTTGTCATAAGTGTGGTGACCGATGCTCATCCCTTTCATCAAAGGCGAGCAACACATTAGGCGATTTCATGTGCCCCAACGCAAATGGCCACACGAAACCTGCCAAAGCCTGGCGTGACGGGTTCACCCCGCCGATTGTGGAGAGAATGAACGAGGTCGTACCAGGCGTGGGGCTTGACGATAGGGATGTCGCAGGGCTCATGCCGTTGTGTGCCTTTGAGGCTCTCTTCCACGAGACTCCCAGTCCGTTCTGTGGTTTGTTTACTGCAGAGGAATGGCAAGCGCACAAGTACCACGACGACCTACTCAAGTTTTACAACACTAGGTAAGTTAACGATTCCCTTCACCTGACATTTGGCTGAATCTCCGTGTTAGGTACGGTAACCCGCCGGGTCCTGTTCAGGGTGTTGGATATGTTGACGGACTATTGGTTAGGTTGGCAGGTCAGCCCGTCCGAGACAAGACGCAAACAGATCGGACCCTCGACGCATCGCCGGTTACCTTCCCCCTTGATTGTAATCTCTATGCCGGCTTCTCTCGCGTTGACTGGATATTCGCCATTTATTCTGCAATCGCGTTCTTCCATCCTGCTGAACCACCAATTACCGATGGGCTGGACCTCTCACGAAAGTGGCGGATCTCTAGGAGGCTGCCCTTTTCTAGACGGATGATTGCGGAGGAGCTACAGTACAGCGGTGGTGGGACGATCTAAAACCCGCCCTCAAGCGAATCCGCTGTTCCCAAAGAAGAGAGCATTTGGCTAAATGGGCCGATTTTTACCCTAGTCCAAAAAAGAAACGAGCGAACTTCAGAGCCGACGCATCTCAACTTTGAGCCCGTTTGTGACACATTGCAAATTCGGGCTGGGAGGTGTACTACACCATTCTGGGAAGCAGGGTCGACGGAGACGTAGCAAATCCAAAAGCAGCGCCGCACCTGTCCTCGCACTGCGGTGCTTGGTAGTACCAGTGTTACGCCTCTTTGTGTCCTCCTGAACTTGGAATCCTGGATGGATGTACACGCATTGAAGTGGCTCTCATTCGTCCCACTACTATTCCATACGTTCTTTTCATCGATGGGTGGATTCTTCAAATGTGGAGAGCCTTGCAATCGCTCGTTCGCTGACTCAAGAGGATTGTCTAACCATCGCAAGTCCTGCTCATCTTATTTACAAAGGCAGATGGAAAATCGTCACCAAAGGAAATCTCGCCAGACATTGGGGTCCAAGAGAAAGTTGTCTCAGAGCCTTCCACTACCTGACGTGAAACGAGCTAGAGTTGTATCCGAGGTATGTTATTCAATCAGTATGGTGACGGTCGGCCTTTGTCCCTAACACCTGTTGTAGCTGATACCTGTCAATGAAGTGGATGCTTTAGTTATAGAGCAGAGTCCAGATGCAAGTGTTGCACGTTTGGTTGTAGT
>JBBPNN010001311.1:0-10397 GCA_038090935.1 Hortiboletus campestris
ACCGCACGCCATAGATAGTCAGTCACCACTTGTACCCGTACGTCGTAGTCCCCGTATAGAGCGTGGTCCAGTTCTTTCGTGCCCGCCCTTCTCAGTGTTTCCGCCGTTGGCCACGGTCGGTTTCCAGCACCGCGGCATGAAAGGGCAGAAACGAGGCTGGGACCAAAGGCTACCTGGGGAATCACGACGGAACGCGTGAGAACCGAGTGCTGACGTTCCATATGACAGAGCTGTAGTTCCACATCTGCGGTACCAGTACGAAACCTCCATGACGACAGGGGTCGGAGAAGAATCCCGCAGCACTCGAACATGTGGTTCCAATGCAGTGTGCTTGGCAGGGGGAACACATCACGAAACTGAAATGAGACCCCAATTTGCGCAACATCTTGCACGAAGGCACATTATGTTTAGTGAGGTGTGATTGGGGCAACATCAAGACCAAAGTTGAAATAGGGGGACCATACACAGAAGTCGGTGTTTATGACCGGAAAGAGGATAGCTAGAAAGAGCAGGGATAATGACATTACTATACGAAGAATGTGGCATGCTTACCAGCGTGTCAGCAAATATGCATCTTACATCTTACTAGGGATCGCCTGGTAACCAGTGCCCCTTGTATACTATGGAAACGTTTCGAACCGTTAGTAACAAGCAGCGGGCACACTAACACACACACACACACATGGCAGTGACCTATGACTGTCAGCACGGACTGGAAAACGGTTGCAACCGAGGAGTAGTTTCGAAGAGAGGCACCAGTGGGAATGGTTTGGCCTACAAGTCGCTCTTGAAGTAGCTGGAATGGGCCCAGAACAATGAGTCCAAGCCGCAGCTGGTCCGGCTGTGAAACGCTGCATACTTAAATAATGGCCAAAACCAGTGGTTACCAGTCACCAGGGCTAGGCAACCATTCCTACACAATACACCTCGGTCCAAGTTGCCTACAAAAAGCACCAACACTTCTATAGGGTTACTCGAAAGGGAAGCCGGAGGATCCTGTTACGTGTCTAAGAACAAAGTCATGGACTGCCTGGCCACCCCATCACTGGTTACCAGAAGGTTATCCTAAGGTCCCGACAAAAAAAGATGGTCAGAAAGTCGACAGGTTCGAGAGATCGGAAAGAACGAACGGCACAGGCGGAGCCCAGGGCCGCGTTTCCAATCCAGCCAGGTTCCCAGTACACGATTCCTAACGCCTTGTCACCATGGTCGAGGTTCACGTTGTTAAGCACGGCGGAAATATCTTTGGCCCATATGATCTGGCCCTCGGCGTCGACAGGAATAGTCGGTTCGCTGAGCGGTGTTGCTCTCGTGCTACACACTGCAGGCCAATCGGTTTCAACAATCATGATGTCCTGCAAATGTTTATGAGAACATGTCATCAACCCGGTAATTTTTATGCCACGAGCCTTGTTGTATGTAGACACGACGTAATCCATTGAGGAATTGAGGTTCCAGAGTGTCGCGTTTGTTCCATAAAATGGATAGAAAGAGAAACCCATCACATCGACGTCGGAGTGTGTTAGGCCATACCCCCAACCCCCCTCAGTCTCGAAAATTCCAGTATAGAACCAGGAAATACCAGCTTGATCCCATCCATTGGCCAAGTGAATGACATTTTTCGTAGATGGAGAAGCTGTGCGGACTGCAAGTGCACCAGCGTGGAGAAGTCGAGATACCCCAGTGAAACCGTTGACAGAAATTTGTCCTGTGGGCCAGAGAAGGCCGTCATTGATTTCATTCCCGATCTGCGTTCAAGTATCCAGGTTATTAATAACGCAACATAGTTATTGTATCTAATCAATGGAAAGCGAACAAACCTGGATAAATTGAATGGAAGTTCCCTGAGAATTGAACGCCTGCACAAGTTCGTAAGTATAACTAGGAAAAATAGATGCGTCAGTTATGATCACCATGGACCATGCAGACATACTTGTAGACTTGAGACACAAGGCCATCGAGGTCGGTTGGCCAACCGGAAGGGATGGCCTGGTGTCCAGGGTCAGCCCCTGTATTTAATGGTGATTAGTTCGTTGCACAGTCCTGGTTCATCTGAGGGATATTACAGGTATCATCATAGTGAAGATCAATCAAAATTTCCATGCCAACAGCTTTAGCCCTTTTAGCAAGCTCCAGACCACAGGTCAAATCGTACGTCCCGGAGGTCCAAACACGGATACGGGCGAGGTCGACACCATAGTCATAAAGAATCTGCTCAAATGGCTGAGGTGCAGTAGTTGGCGATGAGGTATACTGGGTGTCGGTTGTTGACTCTAGCAGGAGTAAGGACGAAAAGTCAGCACCATGGTATGGGAGGGCAGAAACGAGACTGAGCCCCAAGACTATAAGGAAGATCATGAAGCAGCACATACTGTCACAGCAAGGCCATCACCAGATTTTTTATTTCCGAACATGAAACCAAGAGGATAAATTTTTCCTTGAATTGTTTCACCACAATTTTATTGGGTGATTGATCATCATTGATGCTTGCAGCGCGTGAAGTTCCAGGTACGCATCCTCATCCTCATCATTTGTGGAGGTCGTTTCCCTTCAAATATGCATCGAGCATGTATGCGAAGCATCGCTGAGAAAGGCGCCGGGTGGAATGCACGCTCACCAGGACAAGATGCAACATTGTAGTTCAGTGATCGACATCATCGTACCGTCGGTCCGCATAGGCCGTGTGCAAAGCAACTCCGAAACTCCGCCTTCAACCTCTGTTTGCTCCTCCTCCAAGTTCACTTGTTCTCTTTACCGCTTTCCAACCAATATTTGCCGTCCTATTCGTTTGTCTTATTTAAACTCATTGCACTGACGTGATGCCGATATCAGCCATTGACATGTTAATTTTTCATTTTACGGTGAGTTGTCAAACGCTTATGATTCTCTATATTATTTCACGATGATATCAATTATCACCAAACCTGAGCCATCGGCGCTGGTGAAAACATTCTAAATACTAAGAACAGCCATCTGATTTTCTTTGGTCTTCGATTCCGACTTTCTTTTACTGACTCTTCCCATCTTAGAAAATTATAATATGTCATGCGATTAAGTCGTAGAGTATCGGTATGCTACAAGTGGACAGTGTACCTGATAATAAGAATGCTAACATCAAATGCCATGGTCCTCGGATGCAACTGTCTCTTGCAATAACTTCTGTCCGGCTAGTTTAGTTGATTTTGCCTCTCTTTCGCGCTATAGGGAAGGTCAGCCCTGTCCATGTACCTAATGTCATCGACGGACCTCATCCGTTGCCTTTACAATGCGAAGCCTCTCTACCTCGCGCGCGCACTCAGCAATGCGTGTTTCCGTCTCCTTCACGGTTTCTTTTGCTGAGTCTAGTCGCTCTTGTTGGGCTCGCAACTCCCCTTCTTTCCCTTCCCATCGCGCGCGCTCCTCGATGCAACGTGCTTCCGCGCGAGCACGTACTTCAGCTGTTTGAGCCTTTTTCTCTTGAAATCTGCTTTCGGCCTTTTGCGCGGCGGAGAGTGCCTTGGCGTACGAAGCTTCGGCTTTTGTTTCTCGTTTCATCGCTGCATTGTGAAGGCTCTGAAGGGCAGAGAGGTTCTTCAGAGCCGAGTCTAGAGCCGCCTTTTCGTTGGTTGATTCGGTCATGAGAAGCTTCGAAAACTTCTTGGACTCCTTTCCTGCCATTATTGCGTCAGAGCCATTCGTAAACCTCTGTTGGAAAACTCACTCTCTACTTTCGCAATGCGATCCTTCTGCTTCTGACTTAAGGATCGTTCTGCCTTGGCGCCCCTAATGAAGAGACTTTCGTCGACGTTGGGCTCGGCGTTTGGTCCGGTGAGTGGTGCGCCGTTCGCAAACGCAGTAGTCCCAGTAGTGTGCGTACTTCTTGTCGTCCGAACTGACTCTTTTCTTCCCAAACCGCTGCTGGTTCTTCCGGAGGTCGCCCTCATCCCTGGTATATATATTTCTTGACCTTCAGGCTCGGTGGGGAGAGATCGGAGGGAAGGAGTTTTTTGTCTAACCTCATCGTCTCCGTGCCTCGAAAGAGGGCCCGTCCCTTCCATAGGGGAACGTTGATTGTTGCCGCTCAGGTTTCCGGATGCTGCAAAGTGAGGTAGTACCGCGAATGAGCGAGATGATCGTCCCGACACCGTCACTCTCACCTCCAGGACAGGGGTCAACTGAACTACTTCCTGGTGCTTTCCCTTTAACGTCATCTGTATGAACAGAAAATTGCATGACAAGCGCGTCGTAATAACAAGTTTGATCACTAGAGACTGAAGGCGTCGGGGTGGTGGACATATAACAGAGAAGAGACTAATGTAAAAAACAGGACACTCCGCAGTGGAACTGAGACTGTTAAATAACAATCCTGACTGATCAAATTTGATCGACGACGTCATTGCCCAACCCCTGGTTGCTGCTGTGGCTACCACAAGTCCCCGTTGAGCTCACGAACCGCCGTCACCAGCAGCTCGTCCTCCTGCTCAGCGTACAACGCTTTGACTACTTCCTGCTCTTTCCAGCCTCCTCCCTTGACGGGCTCTAGGCTATATTCTATGGATAAGGCAGAAAGCGCCCCTCCGTAAGCATGTGAGATGCCTGTGTAACAACGATCAGAAATGGCTCGTTTCAAGGGAACAGCAGAACGAACCAGTGTCGATGATGAGCACTTTGCCTCCACAGCGTGCTACGATGCTTTGAAGGTTGGGCGTGTGTCCCATGACCATCCGACGCGTACCAGTCTGTTGTAAAACTTCGTCCACTTTCTCGCACATCTTAGACTCTGCTTCCTCTGCCCACCCACGGTACCACAGAGGACCGTCACCGCTGTAAAGACGTGCCTCCTCGCGCGTAGTCCCTGCAGGTAACCCAGGGTATGCGTGGGGTGGGTGAGGGGGAGGCTGTGGTGAACGAGACCTCAGCCTACGAAGAAGCGATTCAGAGAGGTTATTGATTGCACTCGGAAATGGTCGAAGGTTCGGGTATGTTGGCGCTAGCCCTCCATGCACGAAAGAGAATGCTGCATGGGAGAGTGGTCCCACATTTGCACGCGTATACACGCTGCCCTTCTCGGGCGGATAGTCGGTATTAGGAGGCCCGAGAAGACTGTGGAGAGGAAGGCGTGCAGCCGTTGTGTAATTGGATGCCCAGGTGCTACCGAGCCATCCAGTCGTAACAGCCTTTTGTCGCGCGCTGATGGAACCGAACGTCTCGATTTCGGACGGGTAAACATATCTGTGTGATGTGATCGTCACGCGATCTGCGCAGCGGAAGATTCGGGACAATTACCTCCAGTCACCTGAATGGTGTTCGTCAGTGTTTGCCAGGCGCAGGGAGTCAGCCACTCACCAATAGCGTTCATCCACTCATGGTTTCCTAGAAGGCTGATCACCTCACCTCCCACACCGTGAGCTTGTTCTCGGAGATCTTCCATCCATTGGAAGAGCTCGATGGTATCGTCACCTCTACCGAAAAAAGTTAGCTGGGTTGGAAGCAGATAGCTAAAGCAAAGACCTGTCTATAATATCGCCTGTCTGAACGAAGACGTCGACATTTCCACTCCAGTTCCCATCCTCGTCTACGACACCAGCCATTTGGAGCACGCGCCCTGCATTGTAAAGATCGCCGTGGATATCGCCGATGGCAACAATTCGCCTAGTGAAGCGGGGTCGTGGCTCGTCGATGGTGACTTCTGAGTCGTCGGCGTCTACCTGCTGCTTCGGCTGTTGGACCGACAGGGGGACTTGTTGGGTTGCGAAGGGGGTGTTTGCAACGGCCTGCACATAATTTACGAGGGTCGAGAGAAGAACTGAGAGTCGGAGACTTGTGCCCAGGTGTGGTGCTGGTCCGAGAGGTGAAACGTAGGATTGAGCATAGTAGGCAAGCGAGAGGACTAGAAACGAAAAGGCAACGAAGGCTACGGTCGACGGACGAGCCATGCCAGTGGTTGCTCAACAAAGCGCGCAACGAACTACTTGTCTCGAAAGCGAAGAAGAGAGTTTGCGGTAAAAATTGGGCCAAGTAAGAGTTGGCTATATGGGTATTGCGCAACGCCTCGCACCTCGAGGCCTTTCGCGTGTACACAGTGCAGCCAGCGGGAATACCAGCCAGGCAGTGCTACAAGCCTCCGTGTGTCTGCATCAATGGCTCAGCGGCTTTGGTGGATGCCCTCGATGGTGACTATCCAGGAAACCCCAGCCGCTTCGCCGTGTCCGCAGCATGTGGGTTAGACCACGCCGCCATAATATGATATGATATCAACTGATTGAACAATACACGCGCACAACGCTCTCATGAGCTTTTCGCACAGCACATCCACATTACTATATGAAGTGATATGGATTTATAACTGAAGGATTAGCAATAGTGGTACTCAAGCCGGTAGCCGAGCCGACTAGTTACCTACTAGTACGCAACTAGTACGGTCAAAAAGTTGCATGCCAACTTGACGAAGCGCGTAATTTTGATCTCCGCTTGAACGCTCGGAGGCTTCCGCAGCACAGCATATTTCCAAACACGGAGTGATCTGACAAATCCAACCCTAGCACAGCATACCGCCAAAATCTTGCACCCAAAATGGTTATGTGGCAACTTAAATCTCCGCTTGAGTTTATCGGACGCGCCCGTGACAACGGCACGTTACTGCTCAGCTAAAACGCTTCAAGGCGAACATTTAAGCTCCGCTTGAAAGTATCGGAGATGTCCATAACATTAGATTACCAAAAAAGGCAAAAACATCGGTCAGATATACAAAGTGCCTTTATCTAGCTTGTTCCCTTATCTCCAGCCATCCCCCCAGTCCCCCCACAACATGCCCAGACTCTCAGCACGTCAAGAAGCCTTGAACCTCCTTCAAGCAGCTCTTAGAAGCATCAATACAGCACAAGCCATGGAGCTATGGAGCACAATTATGGCTCAAATTGCTGATTTTCATCTTCTATCATACTCTGAGTCAAATTCCAACTCATCTTATAATTCAACCTCATCCATTCCACCCTCAACTCCTTCTACACCCCCCTCCTATTCTACCTCAGGTTCTGGCCAGTCCAATGTTCCCTTTTTCCAGTCAGAAGAAGTCACCCGATTTCAACATGCAATGTTGGCAAAAATTGATGAAATACAGCAGGCCCGTGTTCTTCGTACCCGTATTCCCACTATCCATGCTCCACAAATCCATCTTCTCAAGGAGTGGAAAATTCATCGCCCTTGGCTTTTTCGTAGAAAGCTTCGAGTCTCTCCTGAAGTCTTTACCCAGCTTGTTGAAAAGATTCGCCACCATCCTATCTTTTTCACTAGCAGTGATCCTGACTCCAGCTCTGATGGCATGCCTCTTCCAGAATCTCGTGCAGCCAACCAGCAATTTCCTGTTTGGTTTCAGCTAGCAATTTTCTTGAATGGAGCTGGACATTATGGAAATGCTGCAACATCACAAGATATAGCTGAATGGGCAGGGGTGGCTGTTGGTACGATTCACAACTGCTACAAACGTGTTATGCTTTCACTCCTGCGTTTGCATGATCAGGCTATTCACTTTGATCCTATTCATTGTGAGGATGACTATGCAGAAAAGCAGAGAGCTAAAGCTTGGGTGGAGGCCAGATCTATTCCAGAATGGAGAGGAGGCTTTCTATGTGTTGATGGTTCAACCTTCAATTTTTTTCAAAAGCCAGGACTTCATGGTGAGGTCTTTTTTGATCGAAAATCACGTTACTCTGTAACAAACCAGGTTTGTCTGAAGTTATTCTACTGATATAGATATTTACTATATCCTAGGTTATTATCCTCCCTCATAACCTGAAGATCGTGGACTATGTCATTGGTCTTCCAGGAAGCATACATGATGCAAGTGCCTTTCAGCACACTCGTGTGGCTCGTTTTCCCCATGAATTCTTTGCTGCAAATGAGTGGCTTTGGGCTGATTCAGCCTATTCCTGTCAAACATGGTGTGTTACACCATTCAAGAAACCCATTGGAGGAAGCCTTGGCCCTGATAAGAGAAAGTTCAATTATCATTTATCATCAGTATGAAATTTTCATATTCATTCAAATCAATCTTAATAGCCACAGATACGTGTTCGGACTGAGCATTTTTATGGCTCACTCAAAGGTCGTTTCCAATCACTCCTGGATCTGCGCTTTCGAATTCAGACACAAAGAAATCTCAATCATGCAGTTGCATGGATTCGTTGCTGCTTGATTCTACACAACCTGATTGTTGATGTTGAAAAGGAGCTTGGGTTGAATAGTTCATTGGGTGAGTTTGAACAGGAGTATCTGGGTCAAGAACACAATGGAAACTCACAGGATGAGGGGAATGAGAATGAGGAACCAGAGGTGGATGATGATCTTGCTACATCAACAGGACAAGCTTTTCGTAGACAAGTCATGAACATATTGTTGGATAAGGTCACATAGCTTTCCTACTAGTGCCAGGACAAGAATTGTACACATCATTGGCTTATGTACATGACAATGACAGTTTGACAAAGTGTAATGACATACAATAACACATGACATAGTGTAGTGACAACATATGACAAGTGGTGACAACATATAACATGTGACGACAACATATGTACATACAACATATCGTACATATGTATGGGACTGTCAGGACAACAAGCAGGGTGTGAATACGACGACAGGAAATTATATAGATGATGATGACATTTTAAATGTTCGTGGCACCAGACTGTACCTTCGCCAGCTCCAACTCACGGTCCAACTGTTGTAATTTAAGCTGAGCCATTTTCATCTCAAAATCTTGCGTGCGCTGGAGTTGGCTGGCATTGATTTGCGCCATCCGTTCTTGATGTTCCCGTTCGGCAGTCTTGTCACGTTCTTGGTGCTCCCGTTCGGCGATCTTGTCATGGTAGTGCATTTCGCGACGATGAATCTTCTCTTGGTGTTGCTGATCCACAATCGTTGAGCCTCGCCTAATTAGTTCGTCAGCTTGCATGACGAATGTATCCGTCACAGCACTGGCAGTGGGTGTACGGGCAGCAGGTGTGCGTGCCCGCTTTGTTGTGGATCGGCGTGAGCCACTAGTACCAGCGGAGGCCTCAACCACTGAGGTGGCAGGGGTGGATACGAGGCGGTGAGATTGTTGACCAGATGATTCTGACAGAATTGGCGAAGGAGGTGGCTTTGGAATTTGAAGACTTAGGGAGGAGCGACCTTCTTGTGCGATGGATGATGAAGCACGACGCGAGGGCCCAGCAGAATCTTCTTCTTCACTACCGGAGTTAAGAGAAATAGTGTTTTCAGCGTGGGAATGGGAACGGGGAGGAACGATACACAAAGCACCACCACGGAATGCAAATGGCGTTGTGCCACGCATACCGTGTCGCAAAGAAACCGAGCTACTTGAAGAACTGTGAGGAAGTGGAGCCACTGGGACAGTGCTGCCACCTTGCAGAGACGACGAATGGCTTGAGTGGGCAGGGGAGATCATAGACGGAGCCGCCGGGAAAGAGCCGCCATCTTGCAGAGACGGCAAATGGCTCGAGTGGGCAGGGGCCGGGATCATAGACAAAGATGGCGGAAGGGATATCTGAGGTGAGGAAGGTGGGGCACCAAAGTCGTCAATGTCCATGTTGAACCATGCTGAAAATAATGGGTCGTCTTGGGTATCGGCAGCAGACCTGGACATGTCCGTATTGAAGTTGAACGAAGGCTCGGGTGAGCCGAGACGAAGAGCAGGTGAGAGATGCGCGGCACTGTCAGGACTAGATGAATAGAGGCCGGAGTCTACCCTAGGCCATTCATCTTGCTCTGTCTCGTTTGCAGAGCTGGCACCACTGCCTGTGTTGCCAAGTTGGAAGAGGGCAAGAGCCTCTCCCTCAAGATCTTGACCAAGGTCCGCAACGGATGGTGTCGTATTAAAGCCAGGATTTGTCCTCCAAAATCCATGGAGGTCCGGCCACCATGGAAAAGACTCAACGATCGAAGCTATTCAATGTTGTATTTAGCTACTAGCCGCACTCACGCCGCAGTATTGAAAACGTACCTAGTAAATTTACCTTTGACGGGTCACGCTGCAACTCCTCATAAGTCCTTCCTGCGCCAGTCTGGCCAAGCCGCTTGTTCTCAGTGTTGTATGCTTTCCGTAAACTGTTACATGTTATTAGTGTATGTACTGTAGTACCGCCTGGGACTTTGAGTTCGAGTAATAACTTACTCTTTGATACGCCGGTCAATCTTCCTGACAAAAAGATCAGGGCGGACCTGGGAGAAGTGCCGAACATCTTCATCGTCATCGTTTGCAAAAATCGCCTTGGCAGCTTCTAGGTAATAGTGATTTCGAGAATGGGAAGATACCTCTTTCCTCCGGTTGGAGTCCCTAGCATCTTGCGTAGAGTCCGAAAATATCTTGATGTGCGCACTCTCATTCTCCTTCAACCATGCGATGAGGCGTGTGG
>JBBPNN010001312.1:0-10397 GCA_038090935.1 Hortiboletus campestris
TATTTGTTCCCACCAAAGCAAAGTGAAATTCCCACAAGTGATTGTGGGGCGCTTCGCGCCCCGGTTTGGGGTTAGACATTGCAACGGTTTTGCACCTCACTGTAACATTGTGGACCAAAGTCAGTGGAGTGTTTCTTGACATCCATCACATTTATGCTCATACTGAGGCTTCTCTTGATAGAGCCAAACAGACTCTATTGACAAGCTTGGAGAAAGCCCCAGCATTGATGAACAAGGAACAAAGTCTAACACTAAAAATCGTCAGAAAATCATATAGTCCAATTGAAGAAGAGGTCGTACTTGTATGTTTGACATAAAAAGAACAGTGACAACCTACCATGGATACAGACACAATAGGTCCATAGGGACAAGATGGCAGAGATATTGAAGACAGAGAAACAGAGAGCAAAAACTGACAAAAATGGGGGCATCATGGAGCAGCAATGTCTGCCCTCTTTTAAACCTACTTGAATGCCATAGAACACTCACTATCATCCAAAGGAATCTGGTCAGTATGCCTATGAGATTATGGTCAGGTTGACACACTAATCCATGTCTGTGCTCAACATAATCCAGTGTGTTCTGCTTGCATTTGCAGGTCTGTTGTTTGCATTTCTTCAACCTGCGGACACAATAGTCCTTCCTTGTCCATGGTGTGAGTTCACTGTGTGTCATATCCCAAATTATTACAAGTCCAACTCTGTCCTCTGTCCTCACCTCTGTACCAACTCCAGTACGATTTCCCTTTGGATATAACCCCTGACTCTTGGACCTCTTGTCCTATCCCCATCTCATTATTCCATTTTGGTCATATGACCTTTGTTTCTATAATAGTGTTAGTCTCACTTTCTATTCTTATACCTGGAGTGCAGCTCCAGTAATACTCACATTCCGATATTTCTTACCAATCCCTTATACTCTGTTACTAATCCTATGTTCCTCCGAAGTATATAAACTCTTAGAATTCCACTTGTATTTTTTAGCTCAAATATTAACTTAGATTCAGCTCCTCTCTCGAGTCTTGAAGACTCTCCTCCAATTCTGACTCAACTTCACTGTCCAACAATGTTAAGTCTTACTGCTGACCTCCAATCCTCCAAATCTGGGACTGACTCTGACAAGGGCACAGCACATATGCTGAAGCCAAGGTCCCACATGCCTCGACTAACTCCAGAGTTCCAGAGTTACTTGGAGTTGACTTGGTCTTAACATTGTGTGAGTGAACAGTGCACAATGTGAGTGTGCTGGTGAGCACACCCAGATGTATGGGAGCACATAATGATTCTCTGCTCAGTTTACTGAGGTACTTTTCAACTCTGACTCAAACATGCCTGGACTCCCTTGAACTGCACTGGAATCCTGGAGTCCAGCAGACTGTGCTGGAAAATTCAAATCCAACACTTTTTGAATTGGACTGCTTGACAGTGGATGGGACACTCATGCCCATAACAGTAATTTGCGACTCAGATTGTGTTTTCAAGCTCAGACTAGGTTTCAAACTCAGATTAGGACAAGGATGTTCAGGAAAAAGTTCAGGATTTGGGATTTCTGGCACAGTCCAGTGGAGTCCTGGATTGCAGCAGCTTCCTGCAAATAGTGAAAGGCAATCTAGTCTGATGGCAGCCACATCTATGAGGCTGCTGTCAATTCCAATGAGGCAGTCTGTCAATAGAAGGTCATAAAAATTGTTGTGGTGCAAAGGGCTGCATGGATTCCCAAGTTTGTGTAATTTTGATTAACCAAAAAATGCAAGATTATTGAACTAGATATAGGCTGCACTTTGTCAGCAAAAACCTTGTTTACATTTTGTTCAAGGGCAATTAACCAGGAAAATAGAGTCAGATAGTAGATGTGGGAATTCACTGAATTGGTGTTTTAACGAATGAAACCTGATTTGAAAGTGATACATGTCAGCCACCAATACACATAGTAGTTACTTTCTAGATCATCCCAGGTACCATACACACTGACACGTTATCCAATCATCAGAACATAGTACACTACCAGATATCATTGGCTCCTTCTTTCCAAATCCAAAAGATCAAAACAAAGAAAATCTTTACTTTGCAAGTATATTGGCATTGCTTCAGTCATGGCACAATTTGCAAGACATCAAAGATACAAACGAGACATTTGAAAATTCATTCAATTTGTTCATTACTACCACATCACAAAGTGACATGGATGTCATTGCTGGAATACATTACTACTTCAACTGTAAAAATGCAGCTGATGAACAATGTGGTGACAATATTTCGCGTTTCCAAGGAACAGATGAATATAATAAAGAGGTGGACAAGAACATGGGCCTTGATATTGAAGCAGATGGGGAAGATGGGAATGAAGAAGTCAATATTCACCTAACAGAAGACAATTTACAAGCATACAAAGATTTTCAGAAGAACCAACATGAAGCATGCCATGGATCACTCACAGTGTCTATTGCCCACTTAAGCAGAATCCTCAGACCTGACAAAGTGTCATGGCCTTGCCAATCTATGAATCCCAGTATTGCTCTTGGGGACAATTATGTGAAATTACAAACATGGCAAAGAGCAATGACAACCATCATCAGGGAACTTAATGATGAGGTTGAAAAAGATCTGGAAGAAATGAATGCTGTGGAGTTGGGAGATGTAACCGTGACAATGATGAACACATTGGAAAACAAATGTATGGAGGATGTGAACCAACAGGATGTCTCATAAGGAACAGTTGAGTGTCTTGGAGCAAATTCCAATCAGGTTCAAAACCGAGTCAATGTCACTGGTCGATCTTTGCTGCTCAGAGACCAATGATGAGCCTATGATATCATTGATTGGCACATGTCTGAAATGTTATCAGGTCATCACCCACCTCAGTTGCTAATGATCATCCCTGGTGAAGGTGGAGTTGGTAAATCTAAAACCATTCAAATGATCACAGGAAATTTCAAACAAGGAGATGGTGTGCACTTGCTGGTGAAAAGTGCCTATATAGGCATAGCCACATCACTTATTGACAGGAAGACATTGCATGTGGCTGCACAAATACTGGTCAACAGCCAGAACCACTCACAGAAAGTGAATGCAAAACTTGCTAAATTTTGGTGGGACAAACTCTATCTAATCATTGATGGATTGTTTCTTGCAAGTTCTTCACTCGAATATTGTCAGTGTTGAGCAAGGCAAAAAGTTTGGCAGGTGTGGCACAATCTGACCTACCCTTTGGTGAAGTCAATGTCATCTTGGTTGGCAATTTTCACCAATTTCTTCAGTGGTGGGGTGACCACTTTACTGGCTTTTTGATCCAACAACAGCACATGCTGAAGAGCTCCTTGGGAGGTCATTATACAAACAGTTTCAAACAGTTGTACATCTAAAAGAACAAGTTTGGGTTATAGATGCGGAATGGCTGGATCTTCTCTAACATGTTCACAATGGCAATTGCTGAGCACACCATATTGAAATGCTTCATTTACTTGTCATTACCAATCCAAATTGCCTGTCCACCAACTTCACACAGTCCCCTTGGAACCAGGCAGTTCTAATTACACCTTGACATTCTGTTCATCAACATTGGAATGTATCTATGTTTCACAAGCATAGCCACCTCTCCAATCAACAACTCTTTATATGTCCAGCAACGGATTCAATCCAACAATGACCACTCACTCTTGCCGAGCACTTTTCGTTAGCATCAAAATCACAGAGAGGGGGTGGCAAGCAAGACAAACATGGCGGACTTCCTGATTTAGTCATGCTTTCTGTGGGCATGAATGTCATGATGACATTTAACATTAAAACAGATCTTGACCTTGCAAATGGTGTGCAAGGCAAGATAGTGAAGATAATTTTGAATGATCGTGAATCACAATTTTCATTGTTAGAACCCATCATTCACCTTGGTCTCCCTCCTGTGTATGTTGTCATTAAAATTCTGTCGATGAAAGTGACTCAGCTTGATGGTTTGAACTATGGAGAGATTCCATTTGTCTCTTTGCAATGATCTTTTTTGATAACCATAGGGAATGAGAAAAAGACTGTTTACAGAACGCAATTTGCACTCACACCAGCATATGCTTTTACCACCTACCATTCACAAGGACAAACCATCAACAATGCAATAATTGACATTCCCCCCCCTGTTGAGAATTCTGGTATTTCATATTTTAATATTTAATTCCTGATATCAGATTCTAGAGCAGTCTATGATCTTATCTTTACACTATCCATATTACTCACCATTATTAGATAAGCTACCCTTATCTTTGGTCTAGACTATGACATCATTGTGTCATAAGATGTGATACATGTTTTACTATATGTTTCACATTGTCTTACATGTTTCATCTCTGATATGTGTTTTATCCCTTTGTCTCTTACATGTTTCATGTCTGAAACATGTATTACTTACATCAGTGTTTTACCACTGAACACTATGTTAGACATGGCCTTAAGCCTGTTTCAATAATGATAACAACAACATTTACTTTCATTCTTTGCTCCCTCCTCTCACTCAGATCCTCTGAGGATATTGTTTGATCCATCCACTATCCTCATTCTCTGAAGAATCTCTCTATGTGTTTCACACTTGAGATATTCTTTGTTACCAACCATCAACCTATCAGTGAGTATCTCCCACTGATTCATTGTCAGGACTCAAACCAATGGTACTCAAAATGAGTATTGCGAAGGTAGATGATAACTATTCCAAGAGTGGGGAATAAGTACAATAGGATCCACTACTTATATACAGAGACATGAGGAATACATGAGGTATGATGTAGCTAATAGAACATGATAGAAATGTCTGGAAAGAATCTGTGAGTCTGTGAAGAGGTGAAAGTAGTGAAATGTGATAAAGTGAAAAGGTGAAATAAAAGTGTTCTTGACATTACCCTCCTTTTAAGGGATGATGTCTGCAACATTGCACATATCATTGGTAAAGTTCTTGTTTATATGTATACCTCTTTCTAAATTCGAGGAAGTCAGGGTCAGTGAAGAGAGGAGAAGGGGAAGGAAGAGGGATTCATTCACAAATAGGACAAATGCAGCAAGAATCTGGAATGTTGGCATGGTATCTCAACTGCATTTTCTTTTGGGGATGAGGGGTGGTAGGATGAGAGCGATGGAACGAGGTGATAGATTGCTTGGTGTTTGTGAGTTTGTCGCCTGTAATCCATTTGTTCTCTTTCAAAGGGAATCCTTTTCATGAGATGAGATACTCAATCTTGTTCCTTCATTCTCATCAGGCAAGGATTTCATCTACTTCCTGTTCTTCGACTCCATTGATCAGATTGGATAGAGGAGGGGGAGTGATCTGTTGTGAGGGAAATTCAGCAGATTGGTAGGGATAGAGGAGGCACTTGTTGAATACTGGGTGGATGTGTTGTCATTTGGAATTGAGTTTGAGCTGATAAGCCAAAGGTCTGACTTTTTCAACTATTTTGAATGGCCCATAGTGTTTATCACCGAGATTCTTTGATGGTCAATCAGATCAGATGTTGGTTCCTTCGAGAAGGACCAAGTCTCCTTTCTTATTTTGATCAACAATCATACCCATTGATCATGAAATTTCTTTATGTCAGCCAACATGTATTTGAGAGATTCCTTAGCAAGTTTAAATGTTCCTTGCATCATCTCAATGAATAGTGGTACTCATTTAGGCTATTTTGAGGCTATGTCTGAGCTATTTTAAGAATCTGAAAAAATGTTGCAGTTGGAATGTAGTAGAGCAGACTTTGAAATTGATGCCTGCTTTTCGCCCATTGCCTCGACGCTCTGCAAGGCTTCGAGCCTTGACGAATAGGCCTATACTTATGGCTAGCAAGACTGGGCCTGTTCCAAATACTCGGAAGACTACAGCCCTGCACCCTCCCGATGCCATATCAGCCCTCCCAGCAACCCAAAGAGGTGCTATGCCTCCAAAAAAGCGCCATGGGAGAGGTAGCAAGACTACTCCTGGTGCCACACCCAGTTCCTCTGTGTCCACCACTGCCACCCCTGTTCCAGCTCCTGCCCCCACTGGCAAGAAGACACCAACTGCTAACATCACATGGAATGGCAGGCGCATGGATCTGTTGGTAGAGTGAGTCACATCTCGCACTGCCGATCACCATGTGTTATTCCACGATCGCTCGTCATCTTCATCAGTCAAGCTCACCCCCAGTGACAAGCCATCAGGGAAGAACAAGAAGGATGTTTCTGCTGCCATTGTGAAGTATATTTTCGAAGACAATCCTGACCACTCCAGCTCATATGCGGCAGAGCCGACAAGGTATGTTACCTCCATGATCAACCAATTGGGGACGTGAGTATTGTAATAAACCTGTGTAGCATTTCAACTGATCTACGCATCTGTTTATAGCCTTAAGACCAAGTATCGTGAGCAACATGCACGGTTCAAAAGTACCAGAAATGGTGTGTTACCCAGGCCCCAAGCTGATGGGGACATGGACGCGCCTTCCCAAAATCTTCTCGGTACGTTATACAATCTGCTGACTACATTACCCTCTAACTGCCTGTTATGATCGGTATATTCTCAAACCCCTATCTTTACCCCTATGTTCGTGGACTTATCGTTTCCTGTGTAAACCACAGACATTTCTCGCCCTTCACCCTTTTCTCGTGCTGTTACTCATCCCTGCTTCCGACTCACACACGAGACTTCTCGTCTTCTCCACTATCACTCTTCTTTTATTTCACCTTTTCACAGAAGCATTCAATCACACTTCTCTTCCATTCTTTCATACACATGTTCTCCTCATGTCTATGCTTCCCTTCCATTCTGCCACACCGTGTGTTGGCCTTATGTCTTTCATTTCCGTTCTCTACCCTATGCCCTATTCCCATTAGTTACCGGATCGTTAGATACGCTCCAAACATGTACATACCTCCAGTAGGTACTTAAGGCTTGATGCCAACACCAGAGAACTCCAGTCTAGTTCTCTTGGTGCTTACCCTTGAAGTACTATAAGAAGGACTCTCTTGGCCTAGCAAGCCTCTTCTACACTCTACCCTTGAGTCCAAGTTTTCGTTGGCAACCTAAGCTTCACTTTAAGGTTGTTTCACTGCCCATCCATCTAGAGGATGTTCTTCATGTCTTTCCATATTACAAAGATCTCGACACCATCTGGAACGGTATCCCTTCCTTCGATAGTGAACTTGTTTTCTCCAAGCCAGGTGTCAACCATGCAGCAAATCTACTGAGGATCATCAATTCCGGTGCCAAAGCACCACTGATGAAAATGAGGGTGACGAAATGCAAGAGGACGATATTGAGAGAGGAGTTGGAGTGCCTGCAGCTGCTGAAGATGTCGAGGGGAACAAAGATGATGTTGATATGGCTGGGTTTGACTACAATGATGATGATCAGCCCATGGCGGATCCAACATTTGTACGTTCCTTCAATCTGTTTTTTTCTACATCAGAGTCTGTTCTTAAACTAACTACTTTTTTGTCAGGGCCCGGACCTGCTGGCAAATGCTGATCATATGCAAAGCTGGGATGCTGCTCAAGCACAAACTCGTGACGCACCAGAATTCTCACCATTTACCCTTAAGGACAAGGGAAAAACTCTTGTACAGAATAGCCGCAGTGCATTCAGGCAAAGTCCATATGCACGCCCGCCCAGCTCCATGAGCTCAGTGACATCGAGCCTCAAAATCAGTGGCTGTGCAAGTACAAGTGTATCTTCTACCAGAATCATATCATCATCAAGTTCCAAGGAACCCTTAGCGGCTCAGTTTCAGGAGTTGGATCGTCAAAGTCAGGCCCTTCTTGACACCAAGGGGGACGCTTCAAATGCAGCAGTAAGATATAACTATGCAATATGCAAGAAAGAGCTTGAAAGCCAACACGAAGAGCACTTAGCCAAGCAAGCGACTGCTGAAACTGAGTTCATGCGAGAGCAAGAGCTCAGGAAGCTGGACATCCGCCTCAAGGAGCAGGAGGAGCGTGCCTACAACCATCAGATTGAGATACTTCGGTTGCAAATTGAGTATCAACACGCTATGACTGCTCGCGCCTCAGCTGCTGGTTCTTTGTTTACTCCACCTGCTACCCTTGGACCCCCTGATCCCTCGTTCACTCCACCTGCTGCCCCCCCTGGACCCTCATATGCTGCCAGTCCCCTGTACATTGCTGGTCCCTCATACACTCCTGGTCCCTCATGCACTGCTGGTCCCTCATGCGCTGCTGGTCCCTCATCATCTCTGCCGTTTACACCCATCCCATCTGCCCCTCCCTCATATACTGGTCGCCCTTCACTTCCCAGTTCAAGCTCGTCATTCCCCAGTGGTGTTTAGTTTCCCATTATGGACCTAGCAGTGTATTTTTCTTTGTTTGTTTGTTCTCCCAGTCTCATGCCTTGTATGCAGTATGCCTGCTATATTCAGAATATGTGTGACGTATTGCCCACCGCTTCAATGAAGTGCTTCAAACAGTTCCTGCATCAACTTTACACGAAATTGTTGTCCTGATGTTCCATCGGAAATCTCCATGACCACGGGATCCAAGTCCTTGGGAAGATTGTGTGCTTCCTCTCATGCCCAACCTGTTGTTGACTCCTGTCCAAGCCTCTCCTCAAAATGGATTATCATGTTGTGGAGGATAATGCAGCACTGCACCCAGTGTACTGCATACATTGTGTCATCCTGTGACCGGATGCAAATACGAAGTTCCCGCAATGACTGAAACCTTCCTTTTAGTGCAGCAAATGCGTGTTCCACACACACACAAACCTACAGCTATGTTTTCATGTCACTCACTTTGACTGAACCAAATCTCACCTTTGACAGATAGCGGTTATACACTTTTTGTTGTTGTGACAGTGCCGTTGTTCGCGTTGCCTTAAAAGGCACGACGCACCATGGTTTCGTAGGGTATGCGCTGTCTGCCCATATCCAATAATTTTCAGGAATCAGCGCTTCTGGATCTTGTGCCATCTCCGTCCCCTGGAACGCATAAGCGTCATGGACACTCCCAGGGTGCCCCAAACCATAGTCAACAATGAGGAGATTATGAGGCATCACAATGATCTGCAATGACACCTCGGTGCTTCAGTGGCCACAATGTGACACGGTGTGTAATTTGCGCACCTGGCAATTCAGCGAATATCTTGATTTTCTGTCATAGAATGTCTCACCATAGTGAGACGGCTTCTCGAACAGATTGAATGTGGATCCATCCACAGCAAAGATTCCCCCCCTCCATGCTGTACAAGACTTGGCCTCAATGAATGTTCAGGCCAACTCTGCATCCAGGGAGCCCCCTGATGGCATGAAAATGAATTTATCGTGCTCGTCAAGCAGCACAGCAATCACCCGGTTTGTGCAGTTTACCACTGAACCGACACTGATACCTGCCCATTGGGCTACATCTTCAGTTGATATCATGTTGCCATAATGACCTGCACGATTAAGAAAGATTGCAAGTTGGATTGCAACTGGAAGTTGTAACCTATTTGATCTTGATTTGAATACAGGGTTGTCACTGATGTTGTCTAGAATACAGTCGAAGATGTCCGGATTAACTCGGACCTTTTGACGAAAAAGATGTGGGCAGTGGTCAGCAAAGTAGCCAAGGAGGTGGAGCTGTGATGCGCGCAGTGGCAGCACAGTGATGCAATTCAGAACATGTGCTCTCTCAACCTCATCATGAAGCGCTTCAATTGCACCAAGCAGGCATCCATAGCGCTGGTCCCTTGCCCCCGTTGAATCAATCAACTTCCATGACTGATCACTCCACTCTGATTCAAAATCAGAGATTAGTGGGGTGGGAGGGGTGAGGGGGGTGAGGAAAATCAGGTCTTGATCTTCATCCTCATCTGAGTCGTCCAGATATCACTCCTCTTCATTTGCATGGCATTGTAAGTTCTCCTTTCTCCAGGTCATCACGTCTAACTTTAATGTATTGATTTTACTCAGGAGTTTGTTCTTCTCAGACACACGAGGCATGGTGGCAGCTGGAGGGATGGGCGAAAAGGTGGAGAGATGGAGAGATGGATCATTGTCGTGTATTTGTGGACCTGGTATTCCTTCTTAATCGCAAAGTTCACCGAACTTGGTCACTATGATGCTGCGAGTGATTCACATGACCATGGAGGTCGGCCCGGTATTCAGCACAAGCTCGGCATGGCCAGAGTTTAAACTCAGCACAAAGTTCAGAGGCACTTCTAGATGCTCAGCATAGCCCCAAAATAGCTCAGGCATAGCCTCAAAATAGCCTAAATGAGTACCACTAATGTCCACCACAAATCCCCCTGCCCAGAACCCCGAGTCTGTCGCCATGCTGCAACGGATTGACACTTTGCAAGACCAGATCCTCTCTCTGCAAAGAGGCAACCATCGGAGTAAAGTGCAGGTGCCCATATGTTGTTCTGTGTGCCATTCTGATTGACGTTTTCTCCATAGACCC
>JBBPNN010001313.1:0-10374 GCA_038090935.1 Hortiboletus campestris
ATATTCTTTGTTACCAACCATCAACCTATCAGTGTGTATCTCCCACTGATTCATTACCCTTCTTGCCCCTGCATAATTGGGTTATTCTGATAGTGCCCTGGCAATGTTTCAGGCATAGCCATTGGTAATGCTCAAAACAGCCCTGGGGCCTGGGGAAAAGGACCTGTGATCTACACATTCATTTCAACCCCATGTGAGCTTGTGGCCTCAAATGACTCCTGTGAAATATGTTGCATGAATCTCAGATTATGCTGTAGGTACCCCAAGCATCTTGATGTGGTCACAAGTTCCACTCTGTTCTATCCCCCATGGACTATGCTCCATGCCAGCCAGCATATATAAATCATGCAGACTGGCTTTGGTAGGACTGTGTGTCAACCATGCTCTGAAAAATGCTGATCAGATTTCTCTGTTGCAGTGTGCAAGTTGTATTGGGATAACCTGATTACGTAGGGGCAAGAAGGGTAATGAATTAGTGGGAGATACACACTGATAGGTTTATGGTTGGTAACAAAGTCTTCAGAGTATCAGAACAATAATTGAACAGTTAATGTTCTGAGGAGTTCTGAGTGAGGAAAGGAAGTGAAGGACAATTAAAAGATATGTTAAATCATTATTGAAACAGGCTTAAGGCCATGTCTTATATAGTGATCAGTGATGAAACACTGATGTAAGTGATACATGTTTTAGATATGAAACATGTAAGAGATGTAAGGGATAAAACATGTAAGAGAATGTGAAACATATGGTGAAACGTGTATCACATCTTATGACACAATGATGTCATAGTCTAGACCAAAGATAAGAGTAGCTTATCTAATAATGGTGAGTAATATGGATAGCATAAAAGATAAGGTCATAGACCATTCTAGAATCTGGTATCAGGAATGAATATTAAAATATGAAATACCAGAATTCTAACAAGTTGCTGTTGTCCTTTCCAGCTTCATGACTGCCACAACACTGGTTACAGTAGATGGAACTGCAAGTCATGCTATTCCTCCACTTCTCTGTGAGTCATGGTACTGTCCCCTTTCATGTTGCTAATGACTCTGCCTAGATGGACAGATGTTTGAGGTATGGCTGTCACTTTCTGATTGTTGATGTTCCTCACATGTTGACTCTTCCTCTCACAGGACATTAATGTGAGTGTTACTCTCTTTGTCAACAATTGGGACACAGGGTGACCATCTGACAGCATGTAAGACCATTATGCATGAGCTCAAGGATTCTGCTGATAGTGACATAGAGTGGTGATGGTGGAATTTATGCAGAATGTTGGTTTAAAGCCGCAGTGTTGACTCTTTCTACTAACCACTCTTCATTCAGTGCTCCAGAACCAAGCTTTCCAGCAAGTCACACCAAGTAGGTGTTATGACTTGATCTTTCTTCTTGTTTTTCTCTTACTTTTCTCGAACACTCTATCTCGTTACTCAAATGTTCTATCATGTTCTCCCATGTTCCACCACAACCTTGTCTTATCTCCTTGTGTTCAACCACAAGTTCCTTCTTCTCGCTTTTCTCAGTTCTTTCTCTCACGATGTCGCTTCCTGAATGTTCTATGACTTTCTTTTCCTTTCCTTTTGATTAGTCATCTTCTTTCTCCAAGTAGTACTTAAACCTGACAATATCTTGATATCTCCCTAAGTTAGACCTCCTTAGGAATATATCTTACTTCACCTCCTTGAAATCTCAAAAGTCCCTGTCCTACTTCTGAGTGGACGCTTACCCTTGACCACTGACTCTACAATCTTTTGAATTGTAGAACCACCTTGAACCATTGACTTTACGACTTGCTAAAGTCATATATGACCTAAAACCCTTGATCCTACAATAAGACTAAGGCTACATTTGGTCCTACCCAAACCAACCATAACAAAAGGTCTAACTTTACTCTTTATCCGCGACTACCATCACTGTAGCTCACCACCATTTCTTGAAGACCCTTGAACCCTGCCTGGTTCAGATTCCAATCCAACCAAGAGGAAACCTCCAACAACTCCACCTCTGGAGAAGAAATCCCTACCCAGAACCCTGACCTTGCCAACCTACTGTTCTCTTCTGTCGAAGGGGAACAGACTGACCTAGATCTTGCTCACCAAACCACTGCCACTCTAGTCATACCTCGTCCTCCCACTCCCCCATCCCCTCCATCTAATCGCCGACAACCTGTCTTTTTACCTCCACCAAACCCCCTTCCCCCTAGACCGCTCTCCATGACCACCATCTCCTGACCCACTGAACTCCACATTGGAGTACCAGACCAATACAACGGATCCTATGACAATGTCCTTCAATGGCTCCACTCTGTTCAGTTCTACCTTCACACCAATGAAGCAGTCTATGACACCAACCCCAAGAAAATCACCTTCGCCCTCTCTTATATGACTAAGAAATCCACCCTTACCTGGGCTTCGACCTTTAGACAAAAGGCCATTAGTGGCGCTACCATCGACCTCAGAACCTGGGCCGCCTTTTGTGCTGCATTTAAATTGTCCTTTGAACACCTTGATCAGAAGAACTCCGCCATAGCTCGTCTCTCCACCCAACAAATGATCTCTAAGAAGAAGGATGGATGAATTGTCTACACCCCTTCTCTCACAGAATTCAACTCCAACTTCCAGAATAACGTTGCCTTATCAGGAATTACTGACGAAGCCGTTCTCATTGGATTTTATTCTGTTGCCATTCCCCCACCTCTTATGAGACAAATCTATCAAATGGAAACTCCTCCCTCCACCATTGAAGAATTGTATAAGAAAGCTATCTGTTTCCAAAACCAGTGGGAATGTGCCGAAGAAGTTGCCTGCAGACATGAAAAACCCACTGCTTACGTTCAGCCCTACTCCACTCTGACCAAACCCACCTGAGATCCAAATGCTATGGACGTCGATGCCATCAAGGTTCCCAAGCTTACCCCTGAAGAACGGCACTGCTGTCAAGAGAAGGGACTTTGTTTCCGCTGCTGAAAGGCAGAACACCTTAGCTCTGCCTGCCCCTCCTTCCCTTCTGTCCCCAAGAAACCCACTAAGATGGTCCAATGAATGGTAGAAGAAGAAGAAACCCCAGCTCTCATCAAGTTGGAAGATGACAACGATGAACGTGTAGTCAGGAGAGTAGCCTTTTCAGACGGAGAATCTTGATTGATGCAAGCCTCCCCAAAAATTACTTGTGCCTCTTTGTCTGTACCGATCTCCAGCAAATCTATGTGAATTCCCTTGCAGTTGATCATACCTTCGCACACCTTGAAAACCATCGACTCTTATGCCCTCATTGACAGTGGGGCTGACCTTTCTTGTATCAACTACAACTTCATCAAAAGAAATAAGCTTCCAGTCTCCAGACTGAAAGTCCCAATCCTCCCTAGAAATACAGACGGCTCTCCCAACAAAAAGGGGGACATCAAGTACACTTGTACCCTCTTCGTTGCAATAAAAGGGATTGTTTAAAAGGTGGACTTCTACATGATGTCTTTAAAAGACAACGTCATCCTTGGACTACCTTGGCTTAGGTCAACTAACCCGACCATCGACTGGTCTACCCGCACTCTTTCCATCGACGAATCTATTGACAAATCCCAACTCCTCTTCTCCACCCATGAAACTGATGTAAAGTGACACAACTTGACCTACTGACCCCCCACTTGTCCACCTTGACATATCAATGTCGATGCCGTCACCGACTCCTGTCTCTTCAAATACAACCAATAGGAAGAGGAGTCTGCATTTATTAACAGAGCCTGTCATCATCAAACCATCCAATGAATAATTTGATGTGGATCTCGTTTCATCCCAATGGGTTCCCCAATCATTGTGCACCTCACCACTGCCACCGAACTAGCCCTTGCCATGGAAGCCACTAAACCAAAAATCACTCTTCCCTCCAAATACTCTGAATTCTCCTCCGTCTTCTCTAAAAAGGCAACTGACCATGTCCCCCCTTCCAGACCATACAACCATGAAATTAATCTTGATGACTCTTTTACCCTGAAGATCGGAAAACTTTACCCCCTCTCCCCTGAGGAATAACTTGCCATGGAAAACTTCCTCAATGAAAATCTTCATGCTGGGAAGATCCACCCCTCGAACTCCCCCCAAGCAGCCCCCTTCTTCTTTATCAAAAAGAAAGACGGTGGACTTTGCCCTTGCCAAGATTATAGATATCTCAATGAACACACCATCTGAGATGCATACCCCCTTCCCTTAATTTCCGATCTCATCGACAAGTTGAGAGATGCTAAGACTTTTACCAAGTTTGACATTCGATGGGGATATAACAACATCAGAATCAAGGATGGCCATCAATGGAAAGCTGCCTTTGTCACTCACAAAGGACTTTTTGAACCGACGGTCATGTTCTTTGGTCTCACCAACTCCCCTGCCACCTTCCAACGGTTTATGAATGACTCCTTCTGTGATATGATTGCTGAAGGATGGCTGGTCATCTACATGGATGACCTCCTCATCTTCTCTCCAGACTCTACTATCCATGAAGAACGTACTAAAAGGGTACTTCAATGAATGACAGAGCTTGACCTACATCTTAAGTTAGAAAAATGTAGGTTTGCTGTCAAAGAAGTAGACTACCTCGGCATGATTGTAAAACCCAGATAACTGGCTATGGACCCCATCAAACTCAATGGGATTGCTAGTTGGCCCACCCCAGCCAAAGCCAAGGACATACATTCCTTCCTTGGATTTGCCAACTTTTACTGTTGCTTCATTCCCGACTACTCCAACATCGCTCATCCCCTCATTGACCTCACCAAGAAGAACCTCCCTTGGAACTGGACTCCCGCTTGCCAATCCTCCTTCGACTCTCTCAAATCCCTCTTCCTATCCAAGCCAATCCTTCGTCTCCCTGACCTCTCCTCTCCCTTTGCCATTGCCACTGATGCTTCCAAATTTGCGTCCGGTGCAATCCTTCTTCAAACCAACTCAAATGGAGATTGGCACCCCTGTTCCTACTTGTCTCAATCCTTCTCCCACGCAGAACGAAACTATGACATCTACGACCGAGAACTCCTTGCAGTCATTCGCACCCTGAAATCTTGGCGTCATTACCTCCATGGTTCCCCTTTCCCTGTTCAAGTTTTTACCAACCATAAAAACCTCACTTACTTCCGCCAACCCCAAGCCCTCAACCGATGCCAAGCCCGTTGGCTCTTAGATCTCTCCAACTTCGACTTAAAGATGGTCCACGTCCCAGGAAAACTCCTTGTCAGACCAGATGCTCTTTCCTGTCAACCTGATCTCCTTCCACCCTCTGACCTTGACAATGAAGGAGTAACCTTACTTCCTCCCTCTCTGATCATGTATAATCCGCTTCCGCCAATGATCCCCTTGTCCTTCAAGCCCTCCAAAGCATGGACAGCTTCATTCCCTCCGCCTTTCGCTCTTGCCTTTCTGACTGGCAACATGAAGCAGAAGTCCTCACCTACAAAGGACGCATGTATGTTCCCAATGATCAGTCCCTTCACCACTCTATTCTTCAGTGATGTCACAATCACAAAATGGCCGGACATCCTGGATACCTCAAAACTCATCAACTTGTTGCCTCTGAATTCTGGTGGCCTGGCCTTGCATCCTATGTCCACAAATACATTGAAGGATGTGCTATCTGCCAACAGAACAAGTCTAACACCCATCCTTCCATCCCCCCCTTGACCCCTATCAAATCCTCTGCCTCTTGCCCCTTCCAGCAGATCTCTTGCAATCTCATCACTGACCTCCCTCCTTCCTCTGGCTTTGATTCCCTTTTGGTCATGGTAGACCATGGGCTTACTAAGGGGGTGGTTCTTTGCCCTACTAAGAAAACAGTTTCAGCTGAAGGGATTGCTTCCCTCTTCTTTCACAAAGTCTTCCTCCACTTTGGACTCTACGACAAAATCATCTCCGACTGCAGTCCCCAGTTTGCCTCTGCCTTTGCCAGAGAACTTGGAAAACTCTTGAACTACAACCTTTCCCTCTCCACTGCCTACCACCCTCAATTCGATGGAGAAACCAAACGCGTAAACCAAGAAATAGAAACTTATCTCCATATCTTCTGTGGAGCCAACCCCTCTTCTTGGTCTGAAAAGATTTCCCATGCTGAATTTGCACACAACCACCGCCCTCACTCCATTACCAGACAATCTCCCTTTTATCTTCAAATGAGATATGAACCCTGTGCCCTCCCTTCCTTAATCTCCGACTCTTCTATTCCCGCAGTAGAAGCCCACCTTAAATCCCTCTCCACCGCTCGAAATGAAGCCCTCACAGCTCATGAACTCACCCGACAAGTCATGGCTTCCCGCACCCATCGAAACTTCTCTCCCTTTGCTAAAGGAGACAAAGTCTGGCTCAAAGCCAGAAACCTCAAACGATCTATCTCTAACCCAAAATTCGCCCCAAAACAAGAAGGTCCCTTCACCATCACCAAAGTCCTCTCCCCAATCGTCTATCAACTTTGCCTCCCTAAAACATGGCATATCCACAACATGTTCCATGCTTCTCTTCTTTCTCCTTACAAAGAGAACTCTGTCCATGGAAAGAACTTTCCCGCTCCTCCCCCTGACCTTATCGGCAGAGAAGAAGAATATGAAATTGAGAAGATATTATGCCACCGTGGACCTCCATTCAACTGCTTCTTCTTGATCCGATGGAAAAGATATTCTGCCAAAGAAGACTCCTGGATCCCAGAAAGGGATTTGAAAAATGCAAAGTCTGCTCTTTCAAACTATAAGAAACTTCATCCCTCCATTTTCTCTTCTTAATCCATTTCTTGCTTCTTTCTTTCCTCCCTACCTAACAACCATTCTGACTATGATGACCTCTACCATTTCCATGATTTCTTCTATCTCTGAACTTGAGTCCTCTATCCTTACTCCCTCGTCTCCTGCCATCACCACCACCTCCTCTCACCATGGAATCCTATCCATCGACATTCCTATCCATGCCCACAGAACCAGAGACAACTTCCCCACCACCACAAATCTCTCGAAACTAGTCCACTCCATGCATGATCCCACCCTTTCCACTGCCATAGACTCTTTCCTTGATGTCGGCTCCCCTCTTTATGCCCTATATCACACTTTCCTCTGAAACTCCTCCCTAGGGCTCTATACCAGTCGCATCTGCCACATTCAGAAAGACGTTGAGGGTTACTTACTCGTCACTCTTTACCAGCTAGGAATGCTCGAATTCTTAGAAGACCTTGATTGTTACCTTCTTGAACTGTCTACAACTTCCAGCTCCTTCTCTTACCACTCCACCCTTGCCAGGAATCCACACTCTGCCTCCTCTTCCCCCCTCTCCCCTGTAGAAGAGGCTACTGTTAGTGCAGTAGAATATGCCTAGACAGGCGACAACCACTCCGATTTCCCCCCTAGTGCTGCTTGTGCTCGTTTACACTCTTATTGGTCCAGCGGAGACGGAGCTGTCTCTCTGGTCTCCTCTCATCCTCGCTTCAACAATGCCTGCTTCTCTTGCCAAAGACTCAGCCACATCCACCCCAACTGCCCCTCTTATCAATGCCCCCATTGCCTCAGATGGAAACTGGGCCATGCCGCTCGTGCTTGCCCCCTTCGTCATCCCTCCCCCACTTCCTCTTGCCCATCTTCTAGAGGATCCCATTCTTCCTCCTCCTCTCGACACTCCCATCGCGCTCTCCCTGTCCCTCCTCCCCGTCGTTGCTCCCCTTCCCCTAAATACGACAATTACGACAACTTCTCTGACACCGCTGTAGCCAACATGATGGGATCCCCCTGTGGCAGATATATCGATCTTTAGTTGTCTTCATCATGGATTTGACCATAGTACGGGATAATGTTACAACTCAATCTTTCTTCTTATTTTTCTCTTACTTTTCTCGAACACTCTATCTCGTTACTCAAATGTTCTATCATGTTCTCCCGTGTTCCACCACAACCTTGTCTTATCTCCTCATGTTCAACCACGAGTTCCTTCTTCTCGCTTTTCTCAGTTCTTTCTCTCATGATGTCGCTTCCTGAATGTTCTATGACTTTCTTTTCCTTTCCTTTTGATTAGTCATCTTCTTTCTCCAAGTAGTACTTAAACCCGACGATATCCCGATATCTCCCTAAGTTAGACCTCCTTAGGAATATATCTTACTTCACCTCCTTGAAACCTCTTGAAAGTCCTCATCCTACTTCTGAGTGGATGCTTACCCTTGACCTCTGACTCTACGATCTTTCGAATCATGGAACCACCTTGAACCATTGACTTTTTGACTTGCTAAAGTCGTATATGACCTAAAACCCTTGATCCTATGATAAGACTAAGGCTATGTTTGGTCCTACCCGAACCAACCATAACAGTAGGTAGCCAGCAACATCTTTGGCCAACCTAACTGCTGTGTGCAGATATAGCCGCTGCACTATATGCATGGAGCTATTAATGTGGCCAAGATCAATATGATCACTGATCCATCACCCATCTTGTCAGTGCTGCCAAATTCTCTCCAACTAATAATCCCACAAGGTATCTCTGGAAAAGTTGGTTTCTGGAATGAGGGCTATTATGGTTTGTCATCTTGTACTGTTTTGGGTGCTTCATTGGTATTGTACTGCCAGAAATTCAGGTTAATTCCAAATGGATTTACAACACCTCATTCTACTACAAATTCCCTGCAGCTTCTTCATTTGACAGAGCAGCCACTGTCACCTTGCAGAGTGCTACAGGCGAAGTCTATACCTCAGCTTCTGTACCAATCAGCAGATCACAGACAATGTGGAAGCAGGTGGCTATATCTTTGACACCAGGATCTTCTCCTGCATCCATGGCAAACTATTTCACAGTCACATTCAATGGATCAAATGCTGTAGGACAGACTATTGCCTTTGCCATGTTCTCCTTGTTCCCCCCTACTTCAAGGGTTGTGCAGATGGCTTGAGAATCGATGTAGCAACAGTGCGCACTCATGTTAGCTTTCGTGTGATCAGCCTTCCACTGATTGTACCCTAGACATTGTATGACATGAAGCCTTCATTCTTCCGTTTGCCAGGTGGGAACAATTTGGTATGGATCATTAAATTTGCCCCATTACAACTTTGACAAGCTTTGTAGGAGGTAGGTTCAGCGACCATGAAAGCTTGGATGAGTATGCAATGAACATTCCCTAGGGACAAACTTTGGCAGTGAGGTGGCAATGGAATGCTACTATTGGCCTGCTTATCAACAGACCTGGTGCATGTCTACCCTTGATTGGTTTCTCTTCATTCACCCCATACACATAGGCTATGTATATGGGAGACTGGGGCTACATCAACACCAAGTGAGTGCCCTGTGCTTAGTGGTTTACTGTCAGCCAAGTTGATTAATTTGTTATTAGTGGGCTTGGTCTGCTTGAATACATGTACTTGTATGAGGATATGGAAATGGAACCAATCATGGCTGTTTGGGCAGGTTGTCTGACTTGATGAGGACTGGTATTCTTTTTGCTGAAATTGTTATTGCAGGCTACTCTCTTGATGGCAAGAGCCTTCCTGAGGATAACTTGGCTCCATACATCTAAACTGCTATTGACCAGATCAACTTCATGATTGGTGACCTAGCTACTAATGAATATGGTATGTTTCATTCCTTTTGGGTATGGCACGTCTTATTCACATCTGAAGCCACCCTTCATGCCTCTCTTGGTCACCCTGATCCTTTTCCTCTCACATATGTGGAGATTAGTAATGAAGATTTTTTCGCTTCTAAATTGTGAAGCTTCTCACTCAGCACATTGACCAACTGTGCTGACTTGATTGTAATCTGTTACAGTAGATACATCTACCACTGGAGAGACTTTGCAGGGAGTCTGACTGCAGCGTTCTCCAAACTTCATATGTATCTCCTCATCCTGTCCTGACTTGACATGATGGATCATACAGTGAGGTGCAAAACTGTTGCAATGCCTAATCCCAAACCGGGGTGCGAAGCGCCCCGCAATCACTTGTGGAAATTTCACTTTGCTTTGGTGGGAACAAATAACGTACAAACCCTTAGCTACAACTGTGTCCCCAGGGTCATGTGATTTCGCTTACATACTGCAAAGATACATCCATTTCAAAACACCAATACCATTGCAACAGTTTTGCACCTTTTGCTTTTCAGGATATATTAGTACTTGGTATAGCCTCCCTTTGCCTTGATAACTGCTTCAATCCTTCTAGGCATGCTCTCTATCAACTTCTGACACTCTTCAACTGCTATCCCCTTCCAATCAACCTGAACTCTCTTCCACAATTCATGAATCCCCTTAGGAGAGGAATCATGATCTGCTAGTCTTCTTTTGAGATAACCCCAGAGGTGCTCAATGGGGTTGAGGTCAGGAGACTGTGCAGGCCATACCATAGTATGAAAATCCTGCTCCTGAAGCCAATCCTTCACC
>JBBPNN010001314.1:0-10366 GCA_038090935.1 Hortiboletus campestris
GAATGGGTGCTGGGATAGGGAAAAAAGGACCAGATGTATATGCACAACAAGAGTTGACAGGCTTGCAAATTGTGACATTCATGTGAACTGATGGATATTTAATGGTTATGATCACCAGCACCACAAGTTTTCATTTGCCTGCGACAAAATATCTTATTAACAGGTGTTGCTCCAGTGGACAATATTTAGCTATCCTGCCAGCCTCACCCACAATTATTGATGTCGAGCGATCACACATTTCTGAGAGAACAGATGAACAAACTTGTTTATTAATATAAGTCATAGTCAAAAATTAGCCCATCCGTGCCCTGGCATCATCAGTCGTACGCATCCCAGCATTGTCAGTCGTGTGCGCCAGTGTTGTCAGTCATGTGTGCCAGTGCTGTCAGTGCAGTGCCTCTTGAACGACACTGCCACTGACAAAGAACTGAGAAAAGAAATATACACCTTCATTGGGGCACCAATCCCGAATTTTACACCATTGTCTTTGTCAGATTTTCAACCCTCAGCCATACACATGACTATTAAGGACGGTTGTTTGGGGCGCGATTGGACTTTGAGGGGTATCTAGATCCATGTGAGAAGTCACCAATGTATATGCACGAGTCTATGGGTCTGGAATGAATAAGGCCAATGGGATGATGAGAGATGAGTAGCACTTACAGGTGTACAGGGTGTGATGGCAGACTTGGAGGGGCATCCAGATCAATGAGAATCAGTAAGAGTGCAGGCTAGCAGAGATGCACCATGGTATATGTGGAAGACTACCAGGAGGGAATGGGCTCGTCCACAAGGGTTGGCACGAAGAGAAGTGGTGGGTTGATGACAGATGAGAGAAGGTGGGATATAAATCGGACAAGTAAGAGGGGCATCAAGATCAATAGGGATCAGTAAGAGCATGGGCTAGCAGAGACACACCGAGGTACATGCAGAAGACTACCAAGAGGGAATGGGTGTGAAGGAAAGTTGTCTGCAAGAATTGGCGTGAAGAGAAGTGGTGGACTGGTGACAGATGTAAATTGAACAGAGGAGCATTTAGATCAATGTGAATCAGTAAGAGTGTGCGCCAGCAGGGATGCACTAAGGTATATGCAGAAGACTACCAGGAGGGAATGGACATAAAGGAAAGTTGCCCGCAAGGGTTGGCATGAAGAGAAGCGGTGGGTTGATGACAGATGAGAACGGAAGAGATAATATAAATTGGACAAGAGGAGCGTTTAGATCAACGTGAATCAGTAAGAGTGCGGGCCAGCAGGGACGCACTGAGGTATATGCAGAAGACTACCAGGAGGGAACAGATGTGAAGGAAAGTTGTCTGCAAGGGATGGCACGAAGAGAAGCAGTGGGTTGATGACAGATGAGAAAAGGTGGGATATAAATTAAACAAGAGGGGCGTCTAGATCAATGTGAATCAGTGAGAGCTCAGGCTAAAAGAGACGCACTGAGGTATATGCAGAAGACTACCAGGAGGAAATGGGCGTAAAGGAAAGTTGTCTGCAAAGATTGGCGCGAAGAGAAGCGGTGGGTTGACGACAGACGAGAAAAGGAGGGAGGGGAAGAATTGGATGAGGAAAGGAAGGGTAGATATGGTAATGCTCTGATGAGTCTTCAACCCCACTGTCACTTGATACGAGATGGTGACGGGGTGACTCAATGAACACAAAGTCCAAGAGTAGTCTCTGCATGACACAAAGTCTGGTCACAGAGAAAAAGTTGAGTGGCACAAAGCCAACTTGGGGGAGCCTCAGGGCCTTGAAGTCCTGGGTGGGGAAGGCGACCACATTGTCAGTGGAAGGTCTTGGGTGGTGATGGTGAAAGTCCTGGGTGGAGAAGGCGAGCACGTTGGAGGTCATGGGCGGTGATGTCACAAGTGCAAAATGTTCGCAAACAACTTAAGTAAGTACCAAGTTTCCTGTTTTGCCACGCTAAGTGCCACACCACACAGTGACCACACCACCACCAAGATCTCCTGTGACATGCTCGCCTTCCCTACCAAGGACTTCAAGGCCCTGAGGCTCCCCCAAGTTGGCTTTGTGCTGCTCAACTTCTTCTCTGCGGTCAGACTTTGTGTCGTGCAGAGACTGCTCTTGGACTTTGTGTTCATCGAGCGACAGTGGGGTTAGGGGCTCATCGGAGCGTATCCCACTGCCCTTCGCTCCTGTTTCCTCCTGCCTCTAGCTAGTAGGTATGCCCCTGCCTTCCCGCACTCTTACTGATTCACATGGATTCTAGACACCCCTCAAAAGCCAAGATGGCCACAGCACTCACTCGTTTCAGACGTCAATCACGCCCTAGTGACCATAAGTACATCATATTTTTACTATGATGAAGCTTACGATACTCAAAAGCTACACTCACCTGCCTGGATGCCAAGGCCATCACTTGTCAGAGCCACAAGGCGATGGTATACACCTTGCCAACATCTGCAAACCCATTAGGTACTGTGTGAGTTTGTACAGTACACTACAATTAATCACAGTCATCACAGTGTCACAGATGGGTCCCCCCCTATACAGCCACACCTCAGTGCTGTGACATAACTGTACAGACTCCGATGACTGTATCATATCCTCATTTGGACTGATTTGGACATAATTATTGTTAGCGAGTTCCTTGACTACACAGTCCAGTTCACAACGCCGACACGGGGCTGTACAGGAGTGACACGATTGCCAGCTCTGTACAGAGACATACAATAGTGATATGGACCACAGCTCTGTATAGAACTATCTAGTACTCTGCTCCAAGCCAGTACTGTAAGTTCTGTATCCTACTGTGGTGTAATGGATGCACTGGTTCTCGATCAAAAGACTGTATTGCAATTAACTACGACAAACACACGACACCACAAACACACCACAAACGCATGACACAACAGAAGCACATGACAATAAAATGCAAGGGGAAGACCCCCTCGACAAGACTTGACACCAAAATGAGGACACACCATGACACCTAACTTCTATCAATCTAAGATAATGGCGAACTTGTTGCAAGTATTCGCTGCAGGTTTACGCTTCTTGACACATCCCATCCTGTGTGTGAGCTGTGAAATCATCATCTAATAGTTCAATCAAATGACTACTTACATTCCAGATTGTGCCCAATCGCTGAGCATTGATCTCAGTTTCTCACCATGGTAAGGATCTTTCAGAACAGCTGCCATTTGGACAGTCAATTTGTTGTACACTGTTTGAACATTCTCAGAATTAAGCTTGTCTGTCTTTTCATTAATGAAGCCGGATGTTCTGAATAAAAAAAGTGTTGCATGAACCTTGAAAAAATAGACAGGTGTCAGGATAGTTCCAGTTCATGTAGACTTGTATGCTTACTGTTCCGGCAACGAGTAACAAAGCTTTGGGTGGGACGGCATCTTGGAATTCGGGAAACTGGCGGAGGGATTTGGATGAACTGCTATAAAAGCAGTCAAGGACAGTATCCATGAGGACCTTGTGAGTGAAATTGCTCGTTTTTCCCTGCCTTCTATGTTAGGATGAGATAACAGAATGTGAATAATGTTGACACACCTGCTCATCAAGCGCTCCACGCAGATACAATGAGGTCCTGAGAAGATCATCAGCCTTCTTTATGACTGCCATGAGACGCTCGTCATCAGTCTTGGCAGTCGATGGTGGAAAGAGGTCATAGCCAGGATGGATATATTTCATCACTGCCTTCTTAATGTTGCTGTGAAAGGTTTGGATATCATTGAAGATCTGCAATCTCATGATTAGTTTAGTTGCACATCCAAGATGAATACCAACCAGCCTGCTCATGGCAATTTTGTAGCGTGGATAAATGCCTGTATATCATCAGTTAAATATTGTGGCAGAGAATGAGAGATGTACCTCTTTCAACCTCCCACTCATTGGCCTCAAAGTGAGCGATGGCCTCAGTAAGAACTTCCTTGCATTCACGATCGTGGGCTTTCTCGAGTTTTGGGAATGCATCTTCCACAGCAACATGGAGTTGCATATGAGCCTTCGCAAGATCAAGTAGCTTTCGCCACAGTTCCGGGTAGAATGATATGGTTGTATCCTTGGCAGCAACCGAGCCTTTCGGATGAATCGAGTATCGTCCACTTTTTTTCTTGCCATTGGGATTCACTGCATCCTCGCCCTCCTCGCCCTCCTCACCCCCCTCATTGTGCTGGCCATCCTCCCCTTCCTCTTTAGTGCCATTGCCACCTTCCGTATCCTCATTGATATCTGTGGTCTTGTGTCTTCTCTTCGACGGCTGATACTCTTCTCCGTTGCAGGCACTCTCTAGATGCTGTAGAGAGGGGGAACGGCAACGATGATTGGTCATGTGATGATGTTTGAGGAGATCATACTTAACCCCAACCTGCAGTGAAGGTAATTAGTTACAACTTGATCAAAATAAAATAAGATAATAAACCCACCCTTTCATCTCCCACATGGTGGGAGTATTCTTCATGTTCACTTGTGGAAGTTCCCAAATTGGTGCGGGAGATTGGAGGTGTCGGAAGGGCTTGCGGACGTCGGCGACCTTTGGAAAGTTCAGATAACAGATGAGAAGTATGGGGAGCAGGCCTTGCCCACTTCTGAGAATCAGACCACAGGTTGGATGAGGCGGTTGTCTGTTTCTGACCATGGGGAGCCTGAACTTCAAGGGGGCGGGTGGATGCCTGTCAAGAGCCGGACGACAACGGACGAATCTGAGTGTCAAGTGACAGCAGATGAATCTGAGTGCCAAATGGTTGAATGGGGAGGCATGCCTTCTCCTGGGGGTTGGACATTTGAGGGGGAAGGGAAGAACATTGCAAAGCATCAATCATCTCGTTAGCATTCTTAGCATGCACGTCTGTCCTATCATCTAATGAACAATCCGCTATTAGCAGACATCTTGTTGAGCAACAAAAACAAAAACTTACCAATGTAATCACCACTGTCATGATCATCGTAAAGACCATTATTGTCATCACTATCGTGCTGACGGGTACCACCATCCTCATCATCATAGTACTGGCCAATGTCAACATCCTTGTTGCTGTGGTGATCACCGCCATCACCGTCATGGTACTGATTGGTACCATCGTCGATGTCATCCAATTTAGGGAGAAGAGTCCCCTTACCCTTATCAATGTGATGGCGGGGGCCCCAGGGGAGTTCTTCCTCTGGTTCTGCCTCAGAGCTGTCGGAGTGGGACTCTTCCTCGGGCCCAAACCCATCCCTGGAGCTATCAGATTGAGGGAATGAGTTCTGAGCTTGTGGTTCCATCTCACATTCCGCCTCATGTGGTGATGACAAGGGACTACTGGCGCAATGTGGAGAGCTTTCACAGGAGGTGATGGTGCACCTCTTGCCACTAGCATGCTTTGAGTTGTGTTGCAAATCCGGTGCAGGACGCTGGTCTAAAGTGGGGATGGCAGCTGAGGTCCCTCTTTCCCCATGCAGATGTTGACTCTCAGTGGTCAGAGTGCTTGAGGCTTTGGCTGAATTCCTGGAATTCGTATGACAAAGTTCAAAGGTGTCCAGAGTCTCGGTGCCGACAAATGTAGGTGGAGCTGGGGCCCTGAGCTGAAACCTAAACTGGCTGCCTTGCTCTGACTGAACGGCAACAGGGGCCGGTTCTACCACCACATTACGTCTTTCACTGGTGAGGCCCAGGGTAGCGGAGGATATCTAGGATAAAACGGAGGTTAGGCTACAATAATATGCCAAAAAATAATCACCCACCTTCAACTTCAAATCCGCCTTAGCAGGCAGTTTCTTCTTCCTCGGGTGATGTGGGGTTGGAGCTATGATATTGACTGGCTCATTGTCGAGAAGATCAACATGCATCCTCGGCAGGGGAGATGCCTCCATAGCTCGTCCAACCTTCTCAAGCTGCTTGAGATGACCACCAGTTCCAGCATTGGTTCATTTCGAGCGTTGCCTGAAAGGCTGGTTTGGGGTTGCACAAATATCTGCACCGTTATCCTGCACATCGGATGTTTCAGGAATGGCAGGAAGATGGTTACTAGTATGAGTTTGGGCAGAGCTACAAGTGGAGGGAGCTTTGGCCATCACTGGAGCTGATGAACGCTGCTTCCGAGTTGGCGGCATAGCAAGACTACTGACTGGGAGGCAAAACTCAACCTGGACTCAACCTCACTTGATTTTCCCTTAAATCCTCGTGAATGGTGCGTCACACATTCTAGCCACTCTTATCAATGAGTAATAACTTGGTATCTCCAGATGGCCTAGTATGCCGATGTAGAGGTAATCTTCATTGGCAGTGTAAGTGGACGTCGTGGTCATGGTGGCTGGTGCAACAACTTGGAAATGAAGGATTTGGAAGTGGTTGGGGATATTATAAGAGTAGAAAACAAGCGCATGGCCACAACACAACAGAAATAAGTATGACGCTGAGTCAAGTATGCTGCAAACCAACTGACCATAGCTAGCAGGATCGATGTGATCTGGTAGCTTGGGAACTGCAACTCCAAACCGAGATTGTATGGTGGCCATCACCTGCTGATCACTCTCACTTGACTCAGACACAAACGTGACAGCAAGACCCTTAGTACCAAATCATCCGGCATGGCCAACCTGGTGGAGGTAGCTGTCTGTGTCCAGAGGACAATCATAATTGACGACGATGTTGACTCACTCAACATCAATGCCACAACCGAAGATATCAGTGGTGACTAGTATTCGCTTTTCAAAAGCCTTGAAGGCAGTGTAGCATTCAATGCTTTTATCCCGTCAGTCACACAGCTAACAGGTCAATAATCTCATGAACTTACTGCTCTTCTTGTGCTAGACCAGAATGAATGCTGATGCTGGGGAAATTGCATAATACCAGCAGTTTGTCCAATTCAATCGCTCATGCAACAGATTTGACAAAGATAGAGATCAGTACAGAATGTGATGTTCCACATGATGCTTACCTGGTTGAACTCCAAAGTGTCCAGCAACTCATTAAGCTTCCTGTTCCTGGCATTCTCCTCAAGCTTGATGTAGTGTTGTTGCAAACCATGCAACATCAGTTTTGTCTCGTCATCAACGAAAATCTCCAGTGGCTATGTTCCAATGTCAGTGGGTGCATTCTTGATTTGTTCAGACTCACATTTGCCATAAATTTCTTGCAGGTAATATGGATTTCCTTCGACAACGTGGCACTAAACATCATGACTTGCTTATGATGGGGAGTCGCATGGAAGATTTCTTGAACATCCCTACGCATGTCTATGCAATAAAGAAAGGGCAGAGGATAGCGGTTAGATTGCGATTGAATTTCGGGTTGAGCAAGAAAAAAGGAAACTCAAAAACAGAGAGGGGATTGCAAGCGCTGCTAAGCATTAATTGTGGATAAGCCCATGTATAACCTTCGCCTGCAGCGAGAGCAGGAAATCGGAAGGGGACCCCTGATGTTCTTCATCGTACAACGCTCTCAGCACCTCAGCAACCCAGTGATGGACCCATGACCATGCTTCAACACCAATTCCATGTGGTGCCCACATTGGCAGTGTGACATTGAGTATGGCGACAAGAACTTCGTTAACCGGTGGCGGAGACCGGTATGGTGGGCGCAATTCGTTCAATGGCACAGTACTCCAAGACTGGTAGCTGAAACTAAAGGGGTGAGGACTAACCAAGCTGCTCTAGCATTTTGTCGCACTTGTCCAAAGTGAAATGTTTGACGTTCTTGGTATCCAGAATCTTGTCTCGAGTGAGGGCATTCAAGCGGCCAGGAGTCACCACAACAATGTGTGGGCACCGGTTCTTGTCATGAAGGATTTCCGCATCCTTTTGTATGGGAGTACCGCCATAGAAGGTGTGGACCCGTATGTCAGGCATGTACTTTGCAAACCACGTGTACTCGTTCTTGATTTGAAAGGCGAGTTTATGGGTATGGCACAAGACAATGATGGAAACTTCGCCATTCACAGGTTCCAATTGCTGCAATGTTGCAAGCATGAAGACCGTGGTCTTGCTGTGCCCCGACTTTGCCTGACAAAGGACATCCATTTCCAGGACGGCTTGGGGAATACATTCTTGTTGAACTGCAAATGGTGGTGATAAGTCAAAGAATAATGGCATTCAAACTGCGACACGGTCGTTGCTGCATGTCAGGTCCATGATGGGGAGAACCAATGGGGAATGCTGAGGGACTCGAGGGAGCTGGAAGCGGGTTATGGTGGGTGGTGGGTGGTGGGGAGCCGCAGTGTCAACTTCGTCGTCGATGACAAAATCTAGGTAGGATACTAGTAGGGCTTGGGACCAATAAATTCCCAAGGGTCATTTCTTTGTACTCTGAGTAGGAATTTGTTGGAGTGCATATCATTGCAGATGACCATTGAGGTGAGCGTGAAGGCAGATACAGACAGACGATGGCCTAGTGATCTCCGCGCGATGATCAACCAGGCTTTGTTGGAGTATGTGTCATCACAGATGACCTTGGAGGTGAGCATGAAGGCAGATACTATGAACAGGCGATGACCCAATGGTTCCCGGACGACAATTGAGAGTAAGCCAGTCACAGTGTGGAGTCATCGCAGATGACCTTGGAGGCGGGGATACGAACAGGCGATGACAGGATGATCCCCGAGCGATAATTGACCAAGCTTTGTTAGAGTACTAGTACGTGTCATCACAGATGACCTTCGAGGCGAGCATGACTCGGAAGGCAGTGATCGAGCAGTCGACTGTACCATTCAAACACCTCACCGGAATCAGAAACAGCTCGAAAGTCAGTCAAATTCTCTTCCTTGGATTCAAATCACCTTCGGTCTTGATGCTCAGGCTAGAGATTAGTGATCTGATGTGCACAATATGAATCTCTCGCTGTGGTAGACTCCTGAAGAGATCCGCCGCCAAGACCTGGGTGCATTTTACTACTTGATTTCTTCTTTGTTTACTTAACAAGAATCGGGTTCTCCCAGTCACACAAGTACCAGTAATTACAAGCTGGGAACCAGAAGGATATAGGTGACAGAAGGTGTCAGTTAATAGCATAGAAAAAGTCCTTATTGAAGTATGTGTTCAGGAAAAACGACTGTGAAGAATGAATACAATTGGTCGAGCTAAGCCTATTATCTGCCTTCTGACCAAAGTGTGGAACAATGTGAGCATATGACTGAAGCTGATCCACAGGAAATACTTCACCAAGCAGAGAACCAGATGTGTGCATGGCCCTCTTGAGTACGTGCAAACCAGTTGTACACTCAGCTGTACTACCATTCCTATTCCCTTGAGCGAGAATGTCAAGGCGCTGTGCATACATCAGGAAACGGTCAGAATGTGGACCAACACCACCACATCCTTTGGGTGTGGTGGGACACATGATGAGACGGATGTTGACGATGGCGTGACCTGTCAAAGTGATTAATACTCCCAGTAGCATGAGTGGAAAGACACACCTTGTAATCCACTGGATGGCCACTGCCACTGGTCGTCTATGTTCATGACTGCTGTGTCGTACCGACCATATTTCCATGAAGAGTCAGGAGGGTGGGCATTGATGGTGAAAGTGGGAGCAACTGCGGACGGATCATGGTATACTTTCTGCTGAAGACGAACCTTGTACCACACATGGAGATCTTCTTTGACTGCTGAAAGTATGCAGGTTGTGGGGAAAATTTTGCTCGTGAAGGAGGTAGTCGGCCAATGCCTCACGAAGGTCAGGTAACTCAAATATCTCAGCGATGTCATCAATGGGAATGTGCCTGCGTGATGTGTCGTAGTTGAGATGGATAGCTGTAGATCTAGCTTTGAAGGTACGGAGTGGAGTGGGGACAGAGTTCAGGGGAGAGGAGGAGAGTCGAGTAGCTATGTCGAAAAAGTTACTGACCCTGCGTGCCGGGGCCCATATACTGTCCAGTATGTTCCTAGTATGTTCTTCAATGACTCTGTTGTCGCTCTCCTTATCACTGTCGTGCCCTTCACCATCAGGCGACACAGCTGCATGGAGTGCCAATGCAGTGTCAAAAAGTTGACACTTCTCATAGTGGTCGAGACACTGGCAGATCTGAGAATCATAGTTGTGATTATTGGTGGTCGAGGCAGGGTCCTTGACAACTTCGATGTGAGCATGCTCTGTTGTGTCTGCTGACCACTGTAGCAAAGAGCCAACCCACTCAATACTGGGAGCAACACTTTGCATCAGCTCAATCTTCAGAATATGCCAATGCTTGAGGATAGAACTTGTCTTGGCGCCTTGACGAAACCCGTTGTCAATGATGGCATGCTTATGGTTGTGAAATTCTTGCAACGCAGCTTTGATCTTGTTGCGGGTAATAGAGGTAATAGCGGTAGCCTGAGAGAGATATCAAAATTCCATGAGGGCGCGAACTACAATGATAACATCAGGGTCTGTTGCACTGGCGATGACAACAACAATGAATTGTTGGATATCCCTT
>JBBPNN010001315.1:0-10363 GCA_038090935.1 Hortiboletus campestris
ATCAGACTACACCAAGGGAGCGGAACTGGCCGACACTGTCTTGGATGTTGTGCAAAAGGAGGCCAAGGGCACTGACTGTCCCCAAGGTAGGTACCTCTCGAACTCCACGAAGCTATTAATTTTGATACAAATGATGAGCCACAGGCTTCTGAATCACCCACTGGGGTGTATCTAAACTCCAGCTACGCAAAGACTCCTGCGATCAAAGCAAACGGGATGACGCTCGGCGCACTCGGCGTGCGGCATGCCAACAGAATTCAAAATGAACAAGTGAAAGAAAAGAGGAAGTCATTGACGCCATCTGGGGAACAACTCCATGGCAAAAAATCTGCACAATCATCTCACCGACACCTGGGACCAATTTCACTTCCCCCGCCGACCACTTTCACCCACCCAGTGCGGTTTTCTCCCTGCATGCGCATCCACAAAGTCCGATCTATCACCCTGGTCAGTGGTGATACCGGCGCTGGAATGGCAACTCTTCTCGTGTCGAAGATCCGGGAAAAATACCCTGACCGTATGATATGTACGTATTCAATTCTTCTCAGTCCATCCACCTTGCAAGTCCATTGACGGCCTTCCCGATGTCAGGTTCAGATCATCTCTGTACAACTTCCCGCTACCCGGGACCTTGTTGATCCACGCGCCGCACACAGGCGAGACCTCCAGAGCGCCAATCGAGATGACTTGAGTACTATGATCGGGAGATGCGTGGCCGCGCGCATGAACGCATCCGACGGTCACGGTAGTCTCTTCACAACTGTCGTTCTCGCAAACTGAGCAACGGTTGCAAGCGCAGATGGCACAGGTCGCACGGGAGCTAGAGAACATGACGGAACAATTGGCCGCCTCTAGGTCTAGAAGGGTCGAACTGGCTTCCAGGCTGCGCGGCGATGCCACCGCTGCACAACACAACATAGCCTCGCAAGCTACGTCGACCGCTGCTAGTTACGACGTGAGGTTGGTTCCCAGCCCCCCTACGGGCAGGCATCCTCCCCTAGCTCGGGACCTCACTCTCACCGACACCCCTCCGCGAATTGTTCTCCCACAGCAGATATCACGTACATCATCAGACGGCACTTCTATTGACGAGCTTTCGGCTCCTGCGCGGCGCAGCCTCTCCGCGGCCTTTAGGAAGCACATCGCGACCTATCGTGACCACGTCCATATGTCTCAGGATACCCCTCGTAATCTTGCTGATACATCCGAGTCGCGAGGGACACTGGTCAACTTTCTGGCGTGGGACCGGGACGACCAGATTGTATCCGCCCGTCAGGCTGAATACACCCGGCCCAGCGTTGAAAACAATCGGAGAGATGACGCGTCGGCCTGTTCCAACCCCTCGTCTCCAGCAGGACAGGGTAGACGTCGACGAGGCTGGAGTGAGTTCTCTTTCGCGAGTCCCACACCGCTCCATATCTGACACGCGCCCTCCCCAATCTCTCCTACAACCCAACCCGCCAAGCTCTTTGGCCTCCTGTTGACCCCGGGACTCAGCTATTCACCAATCCGACGGAGTCGTTGCTTGGCGACCAATGTACCGTACAAATGACCACCTTCACAGACGTATGTGAATCTATTACGCCACTGCCTGGTCAGCTCCACACCCGAGGATCGATGCGAGACACGCCGATGCAACGTTTCAAAGGCATAACCAATCGCCGTGTCTGACGTTACACACTCAATGGTACGTCATTCTGATGGGCCTGCCTTATTATTCACAATCTCGCAAAGCCTGATGGGTTATTACATACAGTTTTCACGTACGCTTTAGCGTCGTTCGGAAATTGAAACCTGGAATTATATATATTGGACGTTCATCCAGGTTTGTACCCCAGCCCTCACGCACTCCCCGCTGCTTTCTTGTGATGTCTGACTGAGGTGCAACTGATTCAGATCGTACCCTTGACCGCAACTCCGACAGTGACCTCGATCTTTGTGTTCCCGAAAACGGCGCAACGGTTGCTGAGTACCAACAGGTATCATTCATTCCCGCTGTCATGCACGAAATGTAACCACTAACTTTACTCCTCAGTGCGTGAAGGAGCTCCAGCTTCTTGTGCGCAAGTATCACAACCAGATCCAGACTTTGAAGGACAAGAATGCTGAACTCCGTGTAAACCAACACAAACGAGCGCGAAAGAACGTCCCCAAGGAGTTGACTGTTAATGACGATCGGATCTCCCTCCTTGGGAGGAAATATGGGGTGATGGTGGAACTTATGGTTCCACCACAAACGTTCTTCCAGAAACCCTGTCCTTCCCCTGCTCCGCGATTTGACGACAAGGACCGGTATCGAACCAAGGCAACTGCAGAGGCAGCGTTGATTGCAGAGCTCCACTCCTTCATTGCCGACGAGGACCTGATTCAAATGATGAAAAGTGCGCACTTTCATGCCACGGTAAGCATTAAATCACTAGTGTATTCAAACTAGCTAACAGAGCTTTCAGTTCGAGAAGGCAGCTTATGCTACTCGCAGTTCGATCCTCAACACTCTCTGTGATGTGATTGGTAATATTTTGAATCTCTCCTCCGAATATTTCCAGTCGCCCAGCTACAATAGGGAGTCAGTACCAGAGATCTGCGCGTTACTAGGTGTTCGAGAGGACAAACTCCGTGAATACATGTTCCTGTTCCCTGCCCTCTACACCAACTTGGAGGTCAAGGGACAGAATCTTTTTGGGAATTGGCAGATTCTTGCAAAGGTAAGTCATTCACCTTTACGCAAGACGGTGTCCATGAGCTAACTCACACATACATTACATATTCCTAGATATTGAAAGTCGCTCTATTTGGGCAGAAGTCCCTCGGAGCACGCCTACAGCGTGGTGGACCAAAGACCAACAGTCAACTTTGGGGGGTGTCCATTCTTACTCCTGGCGCTGTTGCATGGGCGATCATCATCGTAAGTACTTTTCTTCTTGTTATCATGTGTTGACGCACTAAGTATGTTGTACATTAGCTCCTGTTCCTTCTCTCCCCCGATACTTCATTTCCAAAGGACGGTGTGGGCTCGGTATCGAAGATTGCCTACAAGGATTGGTTCTCACGTTACAAGGATATCCTTATCCAGCGGTGGACGTCTCAACGAATTGAACACGTAGTGAAGATGATGAATCACTATGTATTTGGTGCACCTGACTCTCAAACCTCATTCGATGGAGCAACAGGTGATCTTGAGGTTGCAATTGACACTGCCTTAGCACAGCTAGACCTCGGATTCGATGACGACTTGGATACAAATGACTTATATTCAGCCCGACTACCGGCAGTAGCTGCTGATGGGATGGTGGGTCCAAGTCTCGTGGGCAAGCTCATCTACGCTCCAACGGCTGCTGCTACCAACCCAGTCCAGGAGCTGGTGGTTGACGATCCTCTCTCTGCTTTAACTTCGGCAGAGACAGGAAGTACTAGTAGGGTGAAGAAAGAACGCTCGAAGAGACTTGGAGGCAAAACACACGATTCTGATGGGATGGTGGTAGCAAGGAGATCCACTCGTACCCAGGGAGAAAAATAGTTACTCTTGCTTGTCGTTACAGTGATTGTCTATCTACATGTGTCTGTTCTATGATGCTACCATTGCTACACAGTGTTACAATACTTAGTGCGAATTGTTACAATGACAAGAAATCATGTCATACAAGACCGAGGTTCCTTCATAGAGAAGGACTGTTAGTGTAGTGGTTTTGCGTCTATGTATTAGTTGCTTATATAATATACTTGAGGTCGTTGGTTCGAATCCCAGGGTGAACTTGTAATTATGTAGCTATAATAGTGACTACCAACTACTACTAGTGATTCACACTAATGTATCGACTACAACCAAATACTAATAAATAGTAAATCGATAATAATAAGATAAGATAATAAGATATCATAACAATAAAATAAAATAACAACAACAACAATATAATCACAAGGGGACACACCAAAATAGCATGATAATGATATGTGTAGCGGTCCAAAACATGGTAATACTTTTGATGACATCATAATAACTGCAATTTTCTTACCATCCAATTACAAATGATTAGATCATTCCTCCGGGATTACAACCCCTTGTGATGAAAGAGTCCATGTTGCAATGGCAATTGCCGTGATTATTGTAATCATGATTACATCACCCATTACAATTTGTATTCTGATCATGACTCTTTTGTGATAATCTCTCGAAATGCTTGGGTGCTATTAGCATCTTGTAATCAGCTTAAAATGGAAAAATAAAATCTCTGACACAGAAAGCACTTGATTGGAGTCCAAGGTACTTTGCATCTGAATCATGCATCAAGGGGGGCACTCTCTTCTGATATTGACATTTCTCTTTTATAGATTAAAAATCTGTAATCTTGTCAAATGATCTACACCAGAAGTAATTTTGTCTATGAGGCAAAGAATGACGTTCTGTGCACTGACTTGCTGTGGCCAGCGTAACAGTTTACAGCATGAAGCTGTCGCGCATTGTGACAAGCACTGACAAAGTGGAGTTTACCATTACCACTGATGTTATTGTGTCACGCCGTTTGTTCGACCCAAGCTAGCGGAGACACAAGGTTTGGGTGCCGTTTAGAGCCAGTTCGACAACCCAGGAAGAGTTAAGAAAGATGTACTATATCAGCTAGAAGGTTGTAGCCAGTATAGGTAGGGTGAAGGGCTTGTTGGCCAGCTGGATGCCGAGCATACAGAGCTTGAACTTTCACCTTCACCGTGGACAGCCAGGATGCCCTCGCATCACACCCATCTCTCCCTCCCACCTTTGTACTTTCATAACTTTCTACTGGGCTTTGCTGCTTTCATTACTCTGTGCAGTCTGAAGACATTGCAAATCATGACAAGACCAACAGCGAAGAGAACTTGTGTTACCTGGGGCAACGATGAGGTCCATCAGTTGTTGGATTTTTTGATCAGCAACAAGGCAAAGCTCTCTCAGGCTGGGGGTTATCCAACCTCTGTCTTTACAGCCACATCGTTGCACCTTGGTCCTGACAAGAATTCTGCTACCACTTCCTCCAAGTGGTCAACATTAAAACGAACATACAATGTGATAGAAGCGTACTGTCAGCGTTCTGGTGTCCACTGGGACAATGAGAATGGCGCGAACATTGTCACTGAGAGTGAGGCAGCTGCTTGGAATGCTTTTCTCAGCAGCAGCCCGGTATGCATCTCTCTACACTTTTACTTGTGCATCTAAAATATTCCCTTCAGACCGGCAGGGAGCTTGCTCCCTTTCGAAACAAGGGATGGCCCTTTTATGACAAGATGTGCAAGATTTACCCAGAAGGTGCCTCTCGAGGCAATGTCTCCTTCCAACCAGTCAAGGCCAACGCTGGTCTAGGTGGCAACACAGAGTTTGGGGAGGATGCAGATGCAAACGATGGTTTTGGACTTCCTCCATCTGGCAACAACACCATTGGCCCATCCTCTCAACCAGACTTGTCCAGTCAACTTTTCGTTTCCACTTTCGACTCCACCCCGGCTTACCAACTCAGGCCAGCAGGTAATCAAGAATTTAGCAGCCACAAGGGGATGGGGCTGGATTTGGGGCTGGACTTCAACTTCAACTTAGACCAGCTGTTGGGCATTGTACCAGCTGTAACATCACCCGAAGCACTCACACAGGAGGCGGCTGTCCGTAGCATTATAGGAACATTGAATCAAGCAACGTCTGGACTATCTGCACCACCCTCTGCTATGTCTATGCCACCTGCCACATACCACTCTGCACAACCTCCCATGGTACACCACACCACACCCCATACTTCCACGACTTCATCACTTCACTCAGCCTCCATACCTGGATGGCCCAGCAATTCTTCATCAGGGAGTGGCAAGCAAACGTTCTCAGAAATGGCAGGACCCAGTCATGTCTCGTCTCAAACGAATTTCTTACCATCCGCTAAGCTTGCCAGCCGCCCTGTCAGCTGCCCTGTCAGCCGCCCTCTCGTCGACATCACCATCTTCCCCCCCCCTCCACTAGTATTACCGCAGTTCCAAGTCAGGATTACACCATCCTCGCAGCACAGTTTATTGACAAAGATAAGTTGCTTCCGGCTACTGTACACACTTTCCTTGTGGTGGAGATGGTCAACAATGAACCGCTCTGCAAGATGTACGCAAGTATGTCCGACCCTGCTATTCAGCATGCAGTCACCATGCAGTATTACCAGAAGAAATTCCCTCAGGCTAATGTTGCCATGCAGGCCCAGGACAATGCAGCAGCTGGTGGTTCATCAAACTGTTACAATGTATACTTTGAATAACTGCTTCGGACTGACATGTAGCTTGTAGTTAACAGTATTTCATGTTGTATGACTCAACATGTATTCTGAAATCGTATTTACATGTCACTTTCTGAATACTCGTCCAACTCGGAGACCTCTTCTACATCCATTCCACGCTCCCATCTGATTACCATGTAGTCTTGCCACATATGCTCTGCGATCTGGTCACATAAAGCACAGTCCCCCTCCGTACCTTCATCATCCAGAGGTTCTGGATTGTAGTCAACATCCGCACCAACCATACCATCTGGATCATTGTTGGGAAGGGGCTCCTCATCAGGATTGTGGATTTGAATGAAGTTATGGATGGCGCACAATGCCGCCGGTATGCACACCTGAACATCAAGGGGATAGGGAAGTGGAAGGAGGAGTAGGCGGAAGCGGTGTTTGAGGATACCAAAGATACGTTCAATAACGTTGTGTGCAGATGCATGACGCAGGTTGAATAACTCCCATTTATCAGTGGGCCTGTGATTAAATTAATCTTGGCCCTGAAAAGATAGCAGAGGACATACCTTATGTTTGCCCGGCCCCATTCAGCCAGATGGTAATGCACCCCACAATATGGAACAAGTATATAGGGTCAGGATGGAAATCCAAGGTCACCAAGGAGGTATTTTCCGTCTGGAATGTTGAGTGTGAATAAAAGGTTGAAGTCACATGCAAAAAGGCAGTTTTGAGATAAAATGCCTTTTCGGTTTCTGAACGCTGATGCCACTTGGGCAGGTGGGGCAATTGGGATGTGGCTACCATCCAGTGCACCTATCAAATCCTTGAAGTACGGCCAAAACTTGGGGTTGCACTTGAATTTTGAGGAGAGCGTGGTGCGATCAGGAGGAGTGACAAACAAAGTGTAGAAAGGTGGAGACAAAAATATAGTGACCATCTTGCGAAAGTAGCTAAAAACAAGACTCAGCCTCACAAACATTGTTCCACTAGTAGATAGGACATACTGTGAAATTGTGTCATTCGAGCGTTGAAATCTTTCGCCGACATGCCTTGTGGAGAGTCCGGTGACACACGTATATAAAAAGATCGCCACTTGCTCTTCCAAGGAAACAGATCACGTGTTGCGATGTCCATAAGTCCTGAGGACCGATATTAGTTCCTTGAAATCTTCTGCATACGTTCCGAGTTCGGTGCGGAGGCACTCTGGGTGACCAATCAAAAGCTCAAGGACCCAGCCCTCCCCAGAAAGAATCAATGTATGGTAGGGTTCTGGGGGTCTGGGAGGCTCTGGAATCGGGGGGACCATGCCAGCTACAGCACATATGATGATGCTGAGCACCATCGCAACGTACTGAATGATGCGGCATCATTGTTCTGGCCGAAGAGCGAGCGGCATGCCAGTAGGGGGGTACAACTTCCAAATTGGGTGTGCGGCTATGCCTGGCGGAGTTGCAGTCTGAGGTTAGCGGAGATGTAGTCTGAGTTTGATGGGGTCTCAGCCAGCCGAGTTCGTGCACTCATAGCCGACATAATACACCCTTCTAGCCGATATAGTACATCTTTCTTAGCTCTTCCTGGGTTGTCGAACTGGCTCTTAGCAGGACAGGATGTGCCATACCACACCTCCTTATCGCCTTACAAAGTTCTAGAACAACACACAGCTTATAGAAACACGTTGCCACGGGCACCTGGTCCCTCATCATATAGAGCCGAGCTCGAACCCGGCACAACGAGGAGTTCTATTCCCGCAACTCCCTCCTGTGAGTCCCAACGTGTCTATCACCCGTCACACCAGTGACTGGTTTATAGGTATTCGCCACAATGACTGAGTCTGTCTATGCTACGGCACCTTTCGATCACGCAAAGGCGGACATCATTTTACGTTCGTCCGATAACATCGATTTTCGTATCTTCAAGCTCTTCCTCTCCCTCGCATCCCCGTTCTTTGAAACCCTCTTCGAGATCCCCCAACCTGCCGAAGCAAATGAGGAACAGGAGGTCAAGGATGGTCTTGTTGTCATTCCTGTAGTAGAAGACAGCAAGACCCTTGATGCCCTCCTCCGCTTCTGTTATCCATGCACCTTGACAGAGGACCCTAAACTAGAGGTGCTGAAGGATGCAGTGGATGTCCTCGAAGCAGCTAGGAAATATGCTCTTGATGCCATCGAAATGAAAGCTCGTCAGGCGATTTCAAACCCAAAAATTCTCGAGGCGGAGCCGCTGCGATGTTTTACGATCGCGCATCGAGGGCGCTTGCGGGAGGAGACCCTGCTTGCTGCGAAATACACATTGACGCAGCCTCTCATTCCGTCATGGTTTCAGGAGATAGAGATGATCACTGCAACCGATCTCCTTGCCCTGCTTACGTACCACCAGAGATGTGGAGATGCTGTATACGCTCTGCGAGCCGATTTATCGTGGGTCACGTCTCATTACGGGAGCAGGGAAGCCTGTGCATGGTTGTCCGGCCAATACCAGTATAGGGACTATCACGGCTACACCAACCAGAACAGCTGTGAGTGCACAAGGGCGCCTACGTCCAGATACATGCTCTTTGACAACCAGTCACTTCTGTGGTGGGAAAAATTTATGGAGGAGGCCTTCATGGAACTGCGGGACAAGCCGTGCAAAGCAACCGTGCAGGCTGTTGCAGAAAAGACCGTTCAGACTGTTAAAGCGCAGAATTGTGAAACCTGCTCTGCTAAGGTCACCGAGGGCATGCGCGACTTTTCAGATTTACTCGTGAGGAAAGTAGAGGGGGCAGTTTCTCAGGTAAGCATTGTTTCTTCATGGTGATTCCTCGCAAAACCTGGCGCTTTTTCTTGGCAGATCGAGTTGGAGTTGAACTTTTAGTGAATCATTAGGCGAGGAGAGCTTTTTGACCAGAATGAGTAATGCCTATGTACTGTACATATATGGGTGGGTATCAGTTTGAGGGAGTTACTTTCGTGCAGCGCAATATCTACCTGTGCCCCTGAAACACGTGGAACTGCAAGTCCGGGAATCTAGTAGACAGTGTTGGTTAGCTTTGCGCATGAGTTTGGGTCTGGTCACCAGATTACATGAGTGTGCCCATTACCTGCGTAGCCTGCGTTGCTAACTTCGGTCTAGTAAGCGCTTCTCGCCGTTGCACGGCGATCGATATCTGTGAGTCAGAACCTTGATCCTTGTCAACTTCAATCATTAGAGGTCTAAATGCGATTATTTCGCAACAGAAGAGGACCCAGTGAATAACACCGATGACAAGCAGATTCACTGGCGGGATATCATCCTCTCGCCGATCCATCTTGACCAAGGGACTGCTTCGGGTTAGCCTCGATCCACCGTCAGCCAGCAAATGGGATAGAGATGGAACGCGCGCAACTTGGACTTGAAAGCCCAGTGCATTCGGATCACGACACGAAGCTTCTGTCTCGGCCTGACCTCTGGGAGGACCTTCGTTCCTGTATCCAAGGCCTGTCGAGTGTGGTGTCTATATATACGACGTCCGTTCCTGACCGTACCGTGACATCTCTCGCAGCAGGACGTCCACATGCGAGTCAAATATCCCATCTTTTCGCTCGGGTGTCCACGTACAATCGTACCATCAGCTCTCACGGGACGAAAGGAGGCTCCCGTAACCAGCCCAAAATCCCACGCTTCTCTGACAAGGCGCGCGAGCGCAGCTGTGCCTCGGCTGTACCTACGTATGGTCGGACATGTGTTATATCGACAAGTCGAGCAGCGCAGAACCAGAGGAATTGGCCATCTGCACCATGTATAGGCGATGTCACTTACTAATTCATCTTGCGATAATTCTGTGAGTACGAATCGGATGGTGACTGCGTCTCGAAAAGCCGAGTCTGCGTGAAGGTATCCAATTTGGACCGTAAGAGCGCTACATACATTTGCCAACATTGGCGCTCGCAACATGAAATTGTATTCCGGTGGAAGCGCAGATAGTGCATCTTCGATGCTTGCTATGTAGGTGCACCGGTGTGTGTCGTCCGAAAACCAATCCAATGCATCAACGACTGCCAGTGTACGGGCGGAACGAAGCCGTACAAACGTTGTGCCCAGCACATGCATGCCAGTTGGATCATGGACATCACTTGCGGGGAGGGTTGAACTTGAATTGAATGGTTCATCTGCGGATG
>JBBPNN010001316.1:0-10362 GCA_038090935.1 Hortiboletus campestris
ACCAAAAGACGCCGTCACTGCGACCTCTATCTTATAAAGACACAGTGCAGAGCTGGTCTAAAGCACTCATCAAGATGTACGCTGTCAAGGACCAGGCCTCCTTGGACACGGCACAACGGGAGTTTAAGGAGTATGAAGTTGATATCGTGAACGTTGTCGGTAAGAGTGCTTACCAACGTATACTTCGGGAGTATCAGCGCAATATTATTGCAAAGCGGCTGGTAAGCAAGAACTTCACCGAAACTCACAAGCATGACATGGTAAGCCTATTACCGTCATAATATGCCACGTCGCATGACCGCTCATGCGTATTCGTTAGCCCTGCCCATCGACTTTTGATTCTTGCTTGGATTAAATCGGTGCTCCTTTCCTCTGCTCTTGTCTTACTTTCCTATTACATAACGATTATGTGCCATGTAACTCGGTGATATAGTTGTACTTCGCATTGGACTAGAATGTTTTACTGTTTGTTGCACGTACAATACCATGACTAGCCTTCAAACGCTGCTACCACACGCGCTTTGTGCATATCCTAGACCCCATCTGGGTCTGCTTTGCTTTTCACTACTCCTGTAGCTTCCCGCTCGCGATTTTTTGCCCTCAACTGCCATTATTTGTATTGCGCCAGTTTGCGCGGCCAATCTGGGTTCGAGGCGAGCCACTTTTCCTTTTCAGCGAGTAACACAAGGATCAAGGTGTCAGCTACGGTCTCACTCTATGCGATCAGAGTTGAAAAGGATTGCTAGCTAGTGCGGGGGAGATGTGGGATGAGAAACTCGTACTCTGCGTGAGCGTCCACACGCGTGCGGCACCCCTTGTCTTTTTCAGCGAGTAACACAAGATCGAGGGCGTCAGCCTATTGCATCACAAAAATTGTAAAATTGTGATATGGCCAAACATGCAATGCAGCCACTTGGAGTCCCGAAAAGTGCAATATTATGTCCCCAGAGGTGATGCTGAAGAGATATTTTACTCGGACGGGATGGGGATCCAGTACGGTCGAACTCGACTGGAACGACTGAAAGAGCCCAGTAATGGGTCCCGACTGAGAGCGAAATTGCTGCGGAACAACACCTGCAACGCGCAATGCCCTCGGTCAACGCCTTTTCTCCCGGTACATCCGACTTACCAAGTTAGAGATAGCGGTGTTAAACAAAACGAGTAATGCGTCCTCTTGAGCCGACCTTTCGATACTGTGTACACCTACCGAGAAAAAAGTAATGGATGCTGGAGTGAGGCAGGGCAAGTTGAGGGAGAGGCCGGACGGGACTGACCTTCAAAATCAAGCGCAACGATCAGAGCATCCTTGGTCGGCATAACCGGCATCCACACTCCCTCCGTTGTTCGCATCGCCGATCCAGCAAACAACATACCAACCAGATGATTCAGCGCGAAACTCTTCCCGACAGACTGTTCCCCCATCGAGGACACCACCTTGACGGGCTGCAATCGCTACCTTGAGCAGGCGAACTCTCGCACTATTAAGAGCAACGATACACACCTTGGATGCCATATACGACTGAAACAGCGATCCCTACCACCCAAACGAGAGATTATCCACAATACGGTTCACGTCCGCGCCCAACAACGATCTCTCCAGGTCGGGAGAGTAAACTCCATGTTTGAGCGGTACAAATATCCAGCGCATGCGATCGGCATGCATGCGCCTCAAAATCGAGCCCCGAGGTGTGCGCCGCCGCCTGGTTGACCAGCGGCGTGACGACAGGGCCATTCTTGACCATAAGTGGGGCCAAGTCGAGTGGGATTCCTTCCGCGGAGCCAAATGTACTTCAGTGATACGCCGTTACTACCAAGTCGTTCCCTGCGGCTTGCGCGACCAGTAGACAAGCATCACTGGGCGTCGAGCTCACGCTATATGGCACCTGCTCGAGCTGGAGCATAGCGGGTCTAGTCATATCCATCTTTCATCAGCAAGACTCGCGTGGAATTAAACCAAGACCAAACGCACCGGAACTGCAGCGTCACCAAAGACACCGCATCGTAATACCATGGGTGCAAGTTGATCACGCTGCCCAACGCCTGAAATCCGCACGCATCATTGAACACGAAAATATGGAGTAGGAGCTGCGAACGCGGGAGATCAATAACACAGGTGCAGTAATATAAGCGAATGCATACCTTGTCCGATGACACCACTGCCAGCATCTTCTCCAATTCGTCATACGCCAGCAGAAACCCGTGCCCGATCTTTTCACGATTAAGTGACTTCCCGCGGCTGTGCAAAATGGCGCCGTCCATAGCCTCCAGTCGATCGAGATGGACGCTCAAGTTCCCCGCATGATCAGCGACGACCAAAAGAGTCTTTCACCTTCGAGCAGCTGCGCTCGCCTTCTCAGAACAAAGGCAGAATTCAGCTCAAATTAAACAAATTAAGTGAAGGAAGCAGAAACTCGCACCGCGGAATGACCCAGCAGTAATGCAAATCAGTGACTAAACTTGAACCGCGGTGAAGGGGTAGCACTCGGGTTCAGTTGCTGTTGTATTATTCTCGTACGGACTACAGTACAAACGGATTCGGTTAGATCCGTATTACATAATCACGTAGATAATCTTCGTCTCAACGCGACTCTACAATTGTGGACACGACAATTTTGCTGGAGCACCAGGGGATTTTTTTTTGGGACAAACTAACTGCAGATTTAGACTCAGAGTGTCAAAAAACGTCGAAAACCACACTTCCACTATTTTTCCCATGCGTTTTTGGGGGTGGCCAAATTTTGGGCCAATTCCATCATTCATGCTCGTGTGCACATGAAGACGAGGGTTGGTGGGCCAGAGTGCACGTGCGCCGGGCGACAGGTGTGATGGCTCCCTGATGCGTTTTGACGCGGGTGATGATGGTGACGAATGGAGGCGGGGCAGGCAAGCACATACGTCAAAGCGGGGGCGCTCGATGCTCCCGAATGACTTGGTAAGTCATTTTGGTGTAACTGACTTGTCTAGGGCACGATTTGAGTCGTCCTCGACAACGTGGAGGGTTCGGGTGGTCGGTGAGTGGTCTGTGATCGTGGGTAGGTGCTGTGGGTGGCCCAGGTACGTTCGCCGTTGTGCGCTTGTACCGTTCATGCTGACCTGTCTTGGTCCCAGCTAGCAGTCGCATTTCGACCCGTTGAGTCGCAGCGTGCGCCACTCGCTGCGCCATCCATTCGGCATCCATTCCTATCGTATCCGACAAGGTTGCGCGCGTTTCGGCGGTCTTGACGTCTCAGCTCGTCCAAATAGCCTTCTAGGCCGTTTCCTCGACGTTGCACATTCATTTCGATGACGCGCTCATTCCAGTCGCTGCTGTGACCTATCCCATCATATTCGGCGCGGTCGACAGCGTTGCGGCGGTCCCGATCGACCTCGATGTCTCCCGGCGTCTCCAGCTCGCCTCTATGCCCTCCAGACCTGGTACCTTGGCACGACGCGTTCGTTTCACTGACGCGCTCATTTCTATTGCCCTTGAGGCAATCCTGGGTACTCTGGAGGTCGCCTGGTATGGCCGCTTCATCGTCCGGCTCGTCTGGGACCCTCCTAGGTGAGTCCTCTCGACTCTGTCGCCCTGACCATTTGCTGACTCGTTCTAACACGTTACGCAGCTTCTTCGGCCGTCCTCTGGTGTCCTCCTCACAGTAGGATGCTCCCGACGCGTCCGTCTCGCCTTCGGTGTTCCCCGACGAACTTTGACGCAGGTGGTAGCGGACGAAGGGAGCTGAGGGCGGGTAAGGCGTGCCCAACGCGAGGGGGACGGTGAGGGCGAGGGCATGTAAACGAGCGCGCATACGCACGTAGACTCACTGTCTGCGTGTGTACGCGCGCTTGCGTGTATGTGGAAGCAAGGGAGAGTGACTGAGAGCGCGCGCGTGGAGCACGACCGGCGTGGTGGCTGCATAACGTGGTTTGACACGGGTGGTGGCGAGCGGGGGAGGGCGGCGTGAGGCGCGGTCGAAGCTCCCGGGTGGTCCTAGGTGAATCCAGAGCCTCACCCGAGGCGCATGGGTTTCCAACTTGAGCCGTATTTGGACCGTGGTGGTGAGGGAGGCGAGTGGTCTCACAGACCATTTTTCCTTGTAGGTGGTAGTAAATGGTCTCCCGTCGCCACACGCGTGTGCCGCCGCCAAACTTTTTCAGCTGCCGTCGACACGTGTTCGCCCCAGAGCGTCTTGGAGGATCAACTTCTCCCTACGATCTGCGCACGTGTTACTGGCTGAAAAAGATAAGAGGTGCCGCACGCCTATAGTAGGGGACTCGTAACTGGAACTGGTGTGGATGCTCACATGGAGGCCATGGCTGACACCCTGATCCTTGGGTTACTCGCTGAAAAAGAAAAGTGGCTCGCCTCGAACCCAGAGTGGCCGCGCAAACTGGCGCAATACGAAGAATGGCAGTTGAGGGCAAAAAATCGTGAGCGGGCCTGAGCTGCAAGAGCAACGAAAAACAAAGCAGACCCGGATGGGGTCGTATGCGCAAAGCGTGTGTGAGAGCAGCGTTTGGAAGCTAGTCGTGGTATTGTACATGCACCAAGCAGTAAAACATTGCGAAGTACAACTATATCACTGAGTTACATTGACATCGCACATAATCGTTATGTAATAGGAAAGTAAGCAAAGGAAAGGAGCACCGAGTTAATCCAAGCAAGAATCAAAAGTCGATGGGCAGGGCTAACGTATACGCATGAGCGGTCATGCAATGTGTATGACGGCAATAGGCTCACCATTTCATGCTTGTGAGTTTCGGTAGAGTTCTTGCCTACCAGCCGCTTTGCAATAATGCGCTGATACTCCCGAAGTATACGTTGGTAAGCACCCTTACCGACAACGTTCACGATATCAACTTCATACTCCTTAAACTCCCGTTGTGCCGTGTCCAAGGAGGCCTGGTCCTTGACAGCGTACATCTTGATGAGTGCTTTAGACCAGCTTTGCACTGTGTCTTTATAAGATAGAGGTCGCAGTGACGGCGTCTTTTGGTTTGATTTTGTCAAGAGGGGGCGTTCTGGTGGGAAAAAAACTCGACGCACCGATTCGTAGAACGCCTCACGGGCAAGTACGTCGGCGACAATGCCAGAATATACGCTATAGTCAGCAAGGATTGCGCTGAGTATGCTATCCTTGAAATGACTCGGATTCCCAGTGACTGGCACGGCTGGGTGTGGGATATGCGGCAGCGGAGCACCGCGCCAAACATGTTGGGGCTGCAAGGTGGACATAGTAGTAGCCAGGTATTGTGGAAGCAGGTCCGCTATTTACAAGATCAGATTGAGTGTCTCAGGAAGAACTTTGGGGTTATTTAACGAACCCAAAGCTGAGCGGTACGGTTCAACCGTAGCACTATGTAAGTAGACTCACATAATACTTAGTACACGCGCCGACCCAGAACAACGGGACTCCTTTGCATGCACCGATCCGGTCTGTTGTTACGCCGGAACTGCTACATGCCCAGATTCTTCTCGATATACCCTGGATTGATTGATAGCTTAGATGAATCTAGGCCAATATAGTAATACTTCTTTTAATCAACCTACTAGTAGCCGCATCCGAGCACCCACTTAGTAGTATCACAGATTGATGCAACGAACCCAAAGCCGAGTGGTACGAACTGTAGCGCTACGTAAGTAGACTCAATGCACCGATCCAGGTCAATGATTGAATGCAGTATTTTGTTACGCCGGAACTGCTACATGCCCAGATTCTTCTCGATATACCCTGGATCGACTGATGGGTTAGACGAATCTAGGCCAATATAGTAATATTTCTTTTATGTAATCTACCCACCTGCCCAAGCACCCCACAGCTACAGATTATTCCAATATAGTTACTAGCCTATCACACTGTGACCCAATCTGTTTATCGTGCCTTGGACCAATGCTGCTGTTATGTTGCATTTTCGAAGGCTTTTGTGAGCCTACGCGAGCCTCAACAAGGACTGTGATTGGACCGGGCAGCAGTGATACAGTATTTTCCCACTTATATCCCGCCCATAGGGCATCCCCAGTGGACACTTAGAAATACTATTGACTCTTTGAGTTTGAATGTTCACTAACCCCACTCCATCAGTATCCCTCTCTGGCACCAACAGATCATTCCCAATAACATCTGCAGACTTGACAAGTAACGTTATCGTTTCACAACCGTTGAACAATTCTTGGGTAACTAGCAAGCCCTCTCATTGGCTGATGGGCACCTAACCGATCCAAAAAAGTGTCTTACAGCATGATTTAGGGTAAAAACCGCACTAACCCTTTTATATTCTCTGCGCAGAGCTCTGCGCAGAGTATTCGGATTATCGATGAAGCTACTGACATACCGTCATTTGCACATCAATTGCACAAAAGAGCAAATCACCATCACCACATTATTTCCCTCGAGGCAACCCATTGTCATTTATCTTCAGCGAGCCCTCACCACATGACTCAGCCGATCTCCGGTTGCACTTCTGTCTGTCCCCCAATGACAGTCCTCCTGGTGTCGTACGTGAAAACACGCTGCACCATGCCAACGCAGCAATTCTGGAGGAGGATGGGCTATTGTGGGGCATGGCTGGTGTGCCACCTCCCACTGCCGCACCACCTCCCACTGCCGCACCACCACCCTCCAACGTTGTTTCCATAGATGATCACTCGCTTGCTTTGCAGTTTGCATCTGATCATCCAGGTAAGCTCTGATATCAGTACTGTTTAAACGCATACATTGAGTGTTTCTACAACATCTAGACGAATTCGCGGTACGTCTCCTGAACTGCCAGGCATATCGCTGGAACCAGCTCTACCGCGAGTTAGTCTTGGAGGTCTGGTCGTTCCTTGGAATAAAACGGCCTACAAATCTGACCACGGTACAATGGGCTGCAAGGATATACGATCTATATGAGCAAAGGCTCTTGGAAGAGCCGCTACTCGACTTTGAAGACGGCAAGTGTGCGTTATCACGTATGAATTTCACATGCTGATTTGCCTGCACAGTGAACATCACCATCGGGGCCGTCAGCGTCTGCACTCATATCACCGAGCCGGGGTTCGTAAATAAGATGGCTCAATCCCTTTTTTCAGATGCACCTCTGCTATTCCGCCAACATTGTCACCGGGCCGCACAAGAGATCGCGTTTACAGTCATTGGACCCATAAGTGGAGACAATACCGCCTTTGCCTCTGCACTGATAGAATGGAATGCAAAGACTGGATTTGCTATGTTTCACGACAGCAGGGGTGGCACTGTACGTTTTTCTCTCGCATGTATAACATCTTGCTTACATTGGTTCACAGCTAGACTTCAACGGCCGTGACTTTCAGCAAATGTTGCATCTTGCGTTCCGAACTGATCCAAAATCCCCCACCTTTATGGGGATATTTCAGAAGGTGATACGACCTGATGGTTCTGAACGTTTCGAGCGGATTACGCGGTGCGGCATTTTTTCCATGAGCTGGCTCTCGTCCAATGTCAGTGATTCAAATCATGATTGAATTGAGCTGATCCAGTCATGCAGTTCACCATTCGCACTCGGCAAATATACTGTGAAGACCCTACGTCTGAATGGAGGGGTCATATTTCTGCCGCCCGATGGGCTGAAATTAAAGTTACATGCAAAAATACATCTGATTTCTTTTACAATATTCTCCACTGCTCCCTCCCTATATGTTCCTTTGGGTGCTGTCGAGAGATCAGGTGTGCTCTGAGCAGCCTGCAGTACCTCCCCTGATGAATCTTTCTGTATGATATACCTACAAATGTTGTTGGACCTCCGGGCCCATATTCCAAGTCTCAGTTTCTGCGGGAAATTAGCTGTGTTTTGTGTTAGGATTCCTGCGAAATACTGCACCCAGCATCATCTTATAAGTTAGGCCCTGAAAGAGCTCAAGTTGCCCACGATCCACACTACCGCACAGTCACAATGAGTTCTGAGAGCCAGCCGCCATTCAATGCACCCACAGCCGCCAGAGTCACTTTAAGTCACTGCCCTCCTGCTTTACCTCGGGTTAGTTGTGATGCAACATTCCTCAATGGCTGCCTTGCAAAATCTGCCTGCAAGTATAACCCGTCTCAGCGTTCAGCATGGGGTTCCACATACGCTAGCGCATTGGCCGAAGTGCGCACCCGTGAGGCGTTCTACGAATCAGTGTGTCCATTTTTCCCATCAGATAGCCCCCCTTGATAAAATCCAAACCAAAGACGCCGTCCTTGCGACCTCTATCTTATAAAGACATGGTGCAGAGCTGGTCTAAAGCACTAATCAAGACGTACACTACTAAGGACAAAGCCTCCTTGGACAAAGCACAGCGGGAGTTCAAGGAGTACGAAGCCGATATCGTGAGCGTTATCGGTAAGGGGGCTTACCAATGCATGCTTTGGGGGTATCAGCGGATTGTTGCAAAGCAGCTGGTGAACAAGAACTCCGCTGAACTTGAAACTCACAGACGCGAGGTAGTAGCAAGCCTGTTCCTTCTGCAACATCCTGTGATGCTCACATGTGTACGTTAGCCTTAGACTTGCTCCTAGTCAAGTGCTTCGATCCGTGCTTGAGGTCTCACTTATTGGATGGTTGCATTGGAGAGCCAGGGCCAATTTCTAGCTTGGAATGAGGACACGGAGCACGATTGTACCACCTGTACAAGTACTAATGGTATGCAAAGCACGACGGTTAGCACGACGGGCATGCGAGTCACTTCCCTCTCGCTGGAACACCGTCCCGAGACTAGCTACGGTCACACAACAGGATGGACGATTTGTGCCAAGAAGAAATGTTGCTTGTACAAACACTAACAAACCGATGCGTACCACAAACATGATGATCATGTTACTAATCAACCAAGTCGTGGTCAACATCCTCCTCTTTCTTCTCCAGGTAGCTTGGCGACATGGCGACATTGGCGCTCTGGTGTTGGGTCTACGGCGACAATTCCAACAAGATCTTTGAGGTCAATATTTCAGGGACGGAAACCGTCACAGCCCTTAAAGAAGTCATAAAGAACAAGAAACCGGTTGACTTTCGACACGTCGACCCCGACGCGCTCGCTCTTTACTCCATCCCCATTCCTGATGATGATGAACAACTTGAGGCAGATCTTCGGCAGTGGAAATTGAGCGACGCCTCAAAGCCCTTACCTCCGCGAAAGCCGCTTTCCAAGTTGGACTTATCTGGGAGAGTTATCATCGTCCGTGACCCGGAATGTTGTGCGCGATTTTTCCTATATTCTGCCTTGCTTCACTCCTCATGTCGATGTGTAGCTGAACTCTCTATTCTCACCCTGAGCTGCTGGGTGCACGGCGACGATACCAACCACATCTTTAACGTGAAGATTCCAAGCACAGAGGATGTTCCAGCCCTCAGAGAAGCTATAAAGAACAAGAAACCAGTCGACTTTGGGCACGTCGACCCCGACGCGCTCGCTCTTTACTCCATCCCCATGCCTGATAAGGAAAACCGGAAGCATTTCCTCCTGCAGTCGCAACAGATATTGAAAGAAGAACATTTGCTGGACGCACTCGAGATGTTGTCTAGTCTGAACCTGTCTCGTAGTCTTGTTGTCGTCGTCCCACGACCCAAGTTTAGTAAGTCTGTTTATCGTTCTCGCCTGTGGCATCGTCTGATTTTTCCATGCTCCGACTCTTTTAGCCCAATCGCATACGCAGCCTCCATCGTCGTCCCCTGCAGTTGGTAACCTGAGGAGCGAATACTCCCGATACAACAAGCCAAAGGCCCCGTCGACCGCTGGGGTGGCCAAGTCCTTCTTCGCTCGACAGGAGGATGAAAAAGCCAAAATCGACTGTAATCGTCCCCCTGGTGCAATGGGGACTATTCCTGTGACGTTGCTTCACTCCGTATTTCCTCAGTTCCTTGACGATTGTGAGACCCACGAAGTAACCGCAGACGACAACGCTTTCGCACTAGAACTATCACATACAATGTCAAAATTTTATGAGGGCGAGAAGACACGAGCCGAAGAGATTCGCAGGCTATTTGAGAGATGGGGTATATGTTTCACCGTGTCCACGACAGACCACGGCTTTACAACGGACGGCGACTTAAGTGTAAACGACCATCGGTACGCTATTGTCGAGATCAAGAACGAGGTTACCAGTTCGGGAGCTGATCCCTACAATCAAGCAATCTTGTATTATCTCGAGTGGACGAGAGATACCGCAAAAACCTTGGAGAATACATGCTTGCCTTGCATGCTTATTCTGTTGTTCGGTCTGTGTTCTGCTTTTATGTGCATTGCGCCTCTCCATAATCTGTATGTTCTGTTAGGACCCTATGTTGCCTTTGTAGGAGCAGCATGGAATTTGCGACCGACGGCCGAGATCCTCTCATTCGTCCTCCCAATGCACTTCCACCCATCGAATACCGGCATGCGACTCAAGGTGG